>VWZY01009100.1:0-17518 GCA_013399075.1 Chloroceryle aenea
CCCATGTATCAGTACAGGTTGGGAGCTTAGCTGTTGAGAGCAGCTCTGGGGAAAAAGATCTAGGAGCTATAGTGGACAAGAGGATGACCATGAGCCAAAAATGTGCCCTCGCAGCCAAGAAGGCCAATGGCATCCTGAGGTGCATTAAGAAGAGTGTGGCCAGCAGGTCAAGGGAGGTTCTCTTACCCCTCTACTCTGTGCTGGTGAAGCCCTACCTGGAGTACTGTATCCAACTCTGGGCACCCCAGTTCAAGAAAGACAGGGAGCTACTGGAGAGAGTCCAGTGCAGAGCCACAGAGATGATGGAGTGGAGCATCCCATCACCTCCCATCAGCATCCCTTCTTAGAAACCAGCAGAGCTTCCAACAGCTAATTCACTCTGACAGAATCATACCGTGATTTCCACATCTCCACCTGCTATGACATAAGGAACTAATGCTGATGTGGACATGTCCAAGAACTCTGTATGACAAGAATAAGTAAACCTGCAACCGTTTGCATCTATAGTACCAACACATTTCTGCTCTGGAGAGGACAGGGACACTGGACACTGCCCATGACCAGCGGAGGTGGAGGACATAGCAAGTCTTACAATGGGGAGGGTTAAAAAGGTTTTAAATGGTGACAAAATCGTTTGTTTCTTACTCTGGTTAGAAAGAGAGCTGTGAGATATGATAAATTACCCTTCAATTTTGCACATTTTCAGTGTCTGTGAATTGAAGAGATGCTACAGCCCCTGACAGCGGAGATCCATCTGCTATTGACCCAGAATAATATCTAAGCATCAAAAAGTCTTTGAAACATCTCTTAGACACCGATAGCCAAATTTTGCAAGAGTTATGCAGGAAGGAGGTTTAGAAATCCCTTCATTTGCCAAAAATGGGAATTGTTCATGTTCCTCGTGTGCCCGCATTTGAAAACCTTTCTCTTTATTCCCACCAGAGCAGAATGAGGCAGGTATGAAGAAAATGGAGCTAACTGAGCAGCAGAAGCTGTCCAAGTGCAGCACTGGGGGGCAGGGGGGACATGGACAGCGATGGGCAGCCACCTTCTCCCACCCCCAGGCAGAAGCTGACCTGCACTAGGAGATGGAACAGCACGTGGGCTCCTCATTATCAGACTGTATTGGCCTGTGGAAGGCAGGGAGGGATGAAAAATTAAATAAATTAGCAGTTTCTGTTACTCATTGTGTTGTTTTCCCTCCAGGCCTGTCACGGGTTGGTAGGTTTATTTATTTATATACAAGGCAGGCTGGTGATTTAATGGAGCAGGCAGAAGAAATAGATCGAAAGGAGGTTTCTCAGTACCTGAGGTGGCAAATATTTATAGATAGGTGTGTTGTGACACGTGGACAATCCCACTAAACGAGCTTTTTAAAAATGATTAAAGTTACAGGCATACGGGAGGGGAATTAAGATAGCCAGAGGCCATACCAGCTTCAACCCGGCCTAGGCCGAGCCCAGCAGAGCAGGCAGAATTTGCACTTCATACACAAAGTTGATACAAGAGATCACAGATTTAGGAGAAATGCCAATATTTGGAAGCTGGCCACAGCCGGGAACGTCAGCTGGGGGAAGCAGCACAGCCCTGGCCTCACCTGGGGCTCACCCAGGCTCCCGACAGCAAAGCGACACAGATGACTAATGAAGTAACACTTCAGCCCAGCAAAATTAACTCGATCAGTCTGATTAGTAGGTAATTCTTCACAAGATAATTGCAAAAGAAACAGGAAGGCTCAGATACCCCTTTTACTATCTCGATCCTGTAGCATTTATTAGCTTCCTTGCAGAGCCCAGCTCCACTCATCTCCACCTCACGGAAACAAATCTGTTATTTCAAGCAATTTAAACCAGTTCTCATCTGACAACTTTTGAAGCCAACATTTGAAATTAGTTGGGCCTCTCAATCTAGCTCCTATGGGGCATCAAGCACAAAAACTAATAACAATAACCACAGCAATAATAACTACAGGAAACCAAACATCCTGACGAGTAGTACAACCGCTTCATCTGATATTGCAATCTCTTCTATGAGCAACTTGCAGCTAATCCTCTGAGTAAATTATCCAGTGCACTGACATGAGACACCTAATGAAATTGCTTTGCCACTGGCCCTGTTTGTTTCTTCCAAGTTTCTTTTATTAGTGGCAATTAGTGGATTAATTAACGCTTACTGAAGCACCCTGTATTTGATGGGCAGAAGAAGTGCAAAGCCCAATGGAAGATCTGTGACTTGGGAGAGCTATAGCATGGCAGGATTGATGGCCCAGTATGATGTAGTACCAAGTCTCTTCTCCTCTTCTCCCTTCTCCTGCTTTCTCCTGAAAGCAAATTACATCTGCTAAGTCTTCCCTTGCCTAATGTTTAACAAAAGGAAAGCTGATTGGTGATGGCTCGGAGCTGCTGGGCTTCTCCCAGGACCCAGAATGAAGCTAACCTGCCACTCTTCTTTAAAATTTATTTATTTTTCAAGCTCTTGGACACATGCTGCCTATCAGAGGGAAAAATCTTTCATTCCCCAACGTCCTCTTTTAAAAAGCTCTCTGAGAAAAGGAACCCGACAGTTCATTACTTCTATCTGCTCCACACACTTCTGACATAATTGTATTAGTGCCTCATCGCAGGGCTCGGAAAGTGAAATCTGAAAAGCAGCTTTTTGCCACTGGTTGTTTATTTATCGAAGCCCTGTCTGTGCACTGGGATCCCAACCGCATTGTTTGCAGTTCATATCATTTGTTTAATGCAAGAGGCCACCTGTGCTAATGCTTCACTGCAGTAAAAGGGTTACTCTGCTGAAGAAAGAAGAACATGCTTTTCTGAGCCAAATCCCTCCCAGTTCAATTGCTCTGAAGAGTCCAGTGCTGAGCCCCAGAGATGATGGAGGGAGTGGAGCAACTCCCTGCTGAGGAAAGGCTGAGGGAGCTGGGGCTCTGGAGCTTGGAGAAGAGGAGCCTGAGGGGTGAGCTCATGAGTGTTTGTACATCTGTAAAGGGCGAGTGTCAGGAGGTGGAGCTGGGATCTGCTCAGCGATGTCCAATGACAGGACAAGGGCAGTGGGTGCAAAATGGAACATGAGAGGGTCCATGTGAACATAAGGAGAAACCTTTTCATGGTGAGGGTGACAGAACTGGAATAAGCTGCCCAGGAGGGGTCGTGGAGTCTCCTGCTCTGGAGACATTTAAAACCTGCCTGGACCCATTCCTGTGTGACCTGCTCTAGGTGATCCTGCTGTGGCAGGGGAGTTGGAATAGATGATCTTTTCAGGTCCCTTCCAATCCTTAACATTCTGTGTGATTCCGTGAGGTGCTCACCTGGATGGCAGCAGCTGAGTTTGGTTTTTTTCTGTCCTAAGCAGCCCTGTCCTTCCCAGGATGCCATCAACACTGGAGGGATGTGCTGCTCTCCAGAGGACTCCGCATCAGCTGCCCCTCCAGCACCCACAGGTTTGTATTTCTGATGGGACAGAGCATTTTGCTATTGCCATAAAACTCCCATCTGGCACAGAAAAAGTATTTCCATTCTCTTTGAAAGCTCTTTGACTTGGTGGCTGTCCACATGGCACTGCAAGATGAATGTACACTATGCCCATTATAAACTTCTTTCATCTTCCACTCAGCTCTAGCCACTGGATGTCAATGTATTAATTACAATCCATGGTGCCTCTTCATCACATTACACCAAAGTATTCAATAAATACCAATTAACTTACTGGAGCCTTTCCATGAATGTATCTTGCCTGACTCAGAGTGAATGGGTTCATAAAAATACATCTTAAAACAAAATAAGGAGGATAATGGCAACTCTGTAACAAATTTAGACTCGCATACATCTTGTATTATAGCAGATGATTGTTTAGTAAATTGTATTAAAAACACAACAACTCTATTAGCCCTGCCAGAAGATGCATTACGCCTCACAGCAGACTCCAAAACCAAGCTACCTGGAAGAGACACGTGTATTTTTCATTGTTTATATTGCACTGAATACATACTAATGGTGAAAAACCCCCCACGATAATACTAAGGTGTTAAAACAAGTGGAGATGCAGTCTCTAAAGCAGTCAGAACACATTTCCATTTCATACCTTCTTAAGCCTGTAAATTACCATTTGGGCTTCTCTTAGGGGCTGGACATGATTTTGGTGGCTACCACAGTATTACATGAATTAAAGACAGACTTTTTTTGTCATTCCTTGTAGGAGAATCTGACACAGAGCTCTTTTAGTTGCTACAATAAACTGCTGTCCCCTGAAGAGAAAAGACTGAAGGCAACAGCCTCTGATATCAGTAACGACCAAATGCAACCAGACGTTATCACTACTTCTGAGACAACTTTGCCTGCAGGTTCCACAGGAATATCAACTCTATCTAGGGATGCCTGAGTATCAGCTACAGATGTCAGGACTGCCATGCTCTTGTTTAGGTTGTTAGGACAGAAAAAGGAGCTTTGGTTCCATCTGGTTTGGTCTGGTCATGAATCTGGATTGCTCTGCTGCGGGAAGGTGTCCAGGATGGGAAGGTCAAAGTGTCCTCAACAGGCAACCAGAGTTTTTCACTGCAGGACTAGCATACTAAAGAAAAACACATTTGTTTTCTTAAGGATAATAAAGAAATTAGATTCTAGCCTTGCCAGTCAGGCCCTGCCAGATGGTTCATTTTTACCTTTATTGCTGGAAATTGTAACTTTACGTGTGGACTAATACCCACAAATGAGTAGTCACCTCTCCCAGGCACGAAAACCATCAGGTTTTGGAGAAGATGCTGAGTAGATGACACAGCACATCACTTCCCAGTTCCATCCTACGAGCATTTGCCAAACTCTTCTTCCACCTCCCAATTTTATTAGTGGCACTCAAGGGTGCATTTGCTGTGCTACTGGAGGTGGGTGAGGTACCCAGAATGATATTAAGCCTGATCCAGCAGCGATTCCTCTCATCAGGTTGCCAACAGCTCCTGAATTTTCATGGCAGAAATGATTTTATTTTATTTTTTTAACCCCAGCAGCACTGGGTTCCTCAGATCGATAGCCTTTTGGAGGTGAGTGGAATGTAAAAGGGAGACATTTGAGCAGCAACATTTTTATTGCTCTAACTGTGAGAGCTATCAAATAATAGCTGTGAAACTGTACACTAAATATATGCATATCGTGCCTGGGCTGCAGTGGCCCTACCTGAGCTTGGCTGATACTGTCTCACACCTGGCAACTGCTCTTGGGTTTTCACACACCAGGGTCAAACACTTCTGGCTTTTTCTTTCTCTTTTTTTTTGCTTCCCTGTGTGAAGAGCTGGGCAGAAATCCAAGCTGCAGGTACAGCTTCAGCAAAGGGCATGTGATGGACAACTCCACTTTGTGGTAACATCGAACGCTGGGGGAAAAGCTGGATTTTTTTTCTTCCACAATGAAAATGAAGCATGAATGACACGAAGAATCGGGTCACAGAGCCAGACAGGAGAACAAAAAACCCAGGAAAAGTCGGTCTGGGCAGCCTCTTTCAGGGAAAACTTCAAACTCAGTCTCTACCTGAAAGCAATTTCAGCAGCAGCTCCATCAGACCAGAGCCCTGCACTGAAACTCCAGGAAATCAGGCTGTGGGAAGACCCTGTCAAACACCGTTCATGTCGAAACGCAGCCTGAAAGTGTCCTTTGAACGTTACCCTGATCTTTCAAGCTCTCAGTTCTCCCCTTTAAAATCGTTTTTAAAAGGTGTGTATACCTGATGAAGTCATAGGGTGAGGATATTTTTATTCTCTCTTTTCACCCTGCTCCTTTTTTGGTGCTTTGCTTTGAAATCTCTGTCTTTTCCACACTCTTCTGTGTCCCTCTCTGCACTTCATCACCACCCCAGAAGTTTTTGGGCTGCTCACGGATGCTGGGTTTCAGCTGGCCAAAGAGCAAGGGATTCCTCCAAGCATTTCAAGTGTCCAGAAGGGTACCTGTGACCTTTTCTAACATGATATTCAGGTTTGAAGGATGATGAGAATAGCAAATAAATTATAAAAGAAAAGGCAAAAGAAGCTGCATACACATAGAAAAAAAAAAAGAAAAAAAGAAATGTGCTAAGTCATGGTCACAAATTACTTCTCTAACTAAGGAGCAAGTTTCTGCTAATGCTGCTGGGATGTGAGTGCCCAGCCTGTGGTGAAAGTTATAGGATCTAAGTGTGGCTTAAATCATGAGTTCAGTGGGACCTGTACTTGCTGCTTTGCAGAAAGAGAACCCAAAATTCTGAATTTTATACGCTGCAGAGGGAAAATCTGAGGGCAGAAGCTGCTTTAGAGCACGGCAGGCTTGAGCTCTGACTTATTTATTTCTATTGATGGCTCTCGATGTTCTTTCTGAAGTTTTGATCATCAAGAAACTCGAGAATGAGCTTTTTATGATGGTATTAAAGACAGACATTGGCAACAGCTGAGTTTCCCCTCAAATCCTGATGCCACTAAAGCATCTCGGAAGCTTTTTGCTTTTCTTTATAGGCTCGCACCTTTTTTTATTCTTCTTGGAAGTATTAAAGCAGAACCAACCTTTGAGTTCAGCTTATTCAATTTCCTACTGCTCTTTTTTTCTCCATTTTTTTTTTTCAGTTTCTATCTGGACATCCTGGATTTGTCAAGGAGATTTTCTCCTGTGAAGAACATGAAATAAAACCATCTCAGCTGTGGCTCTACATAAATCGTATCATTGCACTGGGGATATGTACTCTACTCGGTAATTTTCTGGTGGCTGCTCTGGCATTTTGATTAAAAAATTAGCACTGCTGCTCTGCAGTGCTATACAGAGGCCATAAGGTACGTGGTAAATGAACAAAGACCTGGCTGATGGACAGATCTCTAAGAGTATTTCTCAGAGGCAAGCACTCAACCGGGGCCGTTTCTAGTGGCACCGCATGAAGAGTCGATCCAAAGCCCAACCCTGTTCAACATCTCCATCGAGATCTGGAATCGACACAGAAATCCCAGCTGACACTCTGGACAGCAGAGAGAGGTGGAGTGGGAGGTAGGGCTGATGTGCTCAAGTGCTTATATTGAATCAATTAAATATTTGAATATAACCCCTTATACAGTTCCACAGAACCCACTGACCACACGTCCAGGAGCGAGGAATGCAGAAGACAACTATAAAATGAAAACTGGATGAGGTAACTACTCCTGTCTCTACTTTCAGAAGGGAAAAGGGTCAAAAATTGCCAAGACACACAACAGCAGCCGGAGACGAGCGTGATGCCTGCCTGGATGGTGAGGAATGGACAGGAAGGGTAATATGGCAGATTTTCCCCTCTGCACCAATGCTGATGGTGCTCAACCTAAAAAGCCCCCACGAGCTACACAAGACAAATACAATCTGCATCAGGAGCAGCAGCTGCAGTGGACAAATCTGAGACAGATGTTAGATAAAACTTTGTCCTCATATATATATATATATTAAGGATCATTTTTGGCCTTAAAAGTAATGAATATGCTCGGCACAGAAAAGGTGGAGAGCATGGAGATGCGATTCAAAGCATCCATGGGATGCCTGAAAGGGCACAGAGAGAACATCTACAGCAGCTTTCCTTCGATGAAGGTGCATTTCAGAAGAAAAACATAGCTCCAGCATTTACGCAGTGGGAAAAACAGGCAGAGACAACCATGGGACAAGAGGAAAAGAGCAGCTGAGATATTCCAGCCTGTACGCAATAAAACAAGATCTAGGAAAGATCCTGCCCAAGATGCTACCAAATTGTACCTTTGACTTCATATAAAATCATGAGCATTTTAAGTATCATTTTCAACCCCATTTTTACTGAAAAGAGATTTTTGCCTTGTGATTATGCTACATATGCTTGACAAATTCCTCAGAAAGATATGAAAAAGAAAGCTTTGGGCACCTCAATACCAGAGAGACACGGAGGTGCTGGAGCCAGTGCAGAGGAGGCAACGGAGCTGGGGAAGGGCCTGGAGAAGAAATCTTATGAAGAGCAATTGAAGGAGCTGGGACTGTTTAGTTGGAGGAAGAGGAGGCTGAGGGGAGAACTCCTCACTCTCTACAACTCCCTCACAGGACACTGTAGAGAGGTTGGTGCTGGTCTCTTCTCACATGTAATGGTTGGGCTTGATCCCAAGGCTGTTTTCCAACCTGAATGATTCTATGAAAAGGAAATAAAATGCACCAAGTTTGGGTATGATTCTCAGAAACAGCCTCTGGTTTTGCAAGACCAGAAGGAAGCCACAGAAAAGCCATTGGTTCTTCATCCCCAGCTCACTGAAAAAGCAAATTACTCTTCTTAGATCTCTACCTGCATGATCTGAAGGTGCACGCGTACATCCAGGACTGTCAGCCATCTTATGATCTCCCCAATATTTCTATTTGCTCTTCACCGACGTTATTTTGTGTCTGCAAGCAACTGAAAATACTATTATTTGTGTATGTGAAATTGCTTCAGTGAACGTCGCCAGTACGGATCAAATAATTTTTGGAGAAATGGTATTTGCCTGGCTCTATGCGCCAGTGAGTCACTCATAAGTACTCATAAATATTTAAATATTCCACTCCTAGCAAGAGTGTGTGCAGACATTTGATAGGGTTTGTGCTCCATCACCTCTGAAGCACTACTCCACCTTCCAAGCTCTCGCATTTAAAACCCAAGGTTAACAAATCAATACACCCTGAAAAGCATTCCCAAATCACCAGCACCTCGTATTCTAGGGAGTTTTCTTTGCAATTTGTAGACAATGGATTTCCAATAACAACTTGTAATTAGTTCATTTTCTCTTATTCAGTCGTTAGGTATCGAGCCCGTTGACACTGTGCAGATGGCATCTTTGGAAATGAGAGAGATGTGAAGAAACACTAAAGTTGGGCAATTCAATCTCGAGCGCGCTGGTTCTGGCGCGTAACTAATACCTCAGGAAGCAGCAGCAAACCCAGGGTCAGATACTCTCCCTTTTATTTCAGGTGATTGTTTCAATTCCAATCGTAACGTCAAAATAGGTAAACTAGCAAGAGTATAAAAGTGAAGGGCAAACCTGGTTAGATGAGTTAATGGCTGGTATCAAGCATTCCCCTTTTTGCCCAAAGGGAAACCCACATCCCTCTTTCCACCAGCAATGCCCAACCTATTTCTTCTTGATCTGAGCACTCTTCATTTTTTTTCCTCTGGAATTATATTTTAGCTTTTGAAGCAGTTTTGTTTTGATTACATCTGTCTTGCTACAAATTCATTCCTTTTTTTTTTTCTTTTTCCTCTGAAAAAAATACCTTTTGCTTTGTTAAATATGCAGCAAAACAACTGACAACACACAACAACCCCCGACTCTGACAGCTGGTTTGTGCAATGGCAAACTGTGGAGAGCACTGTGCTGGGACCTGGAGACATAGTGAAGACTTGAAGCTCAGAAGTGAAGATTTTCACAGTGAGAAGAGTTTTAGAAGAGAAAGAAAATAAATCACTTTTCTTCCCCCTCCCTCCCCCCCCGGATCTGTTTCCAAGGGAGGAAAATAAAGAATTAAAGCACAAACATTCTCCACGTTCAAAAACTACCTGCCCACTGCAATGAAGTAAGGATGAACTCACTTGGATATCCCCAGCTGAGGCATCCTACCAGTCTAAAATTACATTTCCAAGAGCAACCGGAACATTCCTGATACCTCAAACCAGGCATCATTCCATTCATGAGCAAGGCAAGGAGTTGGGTGCTTTCTGAGGATGATCTCAGAAGTGAAAACAAACGGAGCAGGGAGATCCCGAGAGCTGATCAAAGGCACCTCCAACCTGAAGTGTGTGCCTGGAGCTCATCAGCCCGTGCACAGAGAGCCCCTGAGCACTGGTTTCTGTATCTCCACATTGCTAAGCTGCTGTGTCTACCTACCACACATCACTGCTGGCTCCATCCTAAGAAA
The DNA here is from genome assembly GCA_013399075.1 of Chloroceryle aenea. Taxonomy (NCBI): domain Eukaryota; kingdom Metazoa; phylum Chordata; class Aves; order Coraciiformes; family Cerylidae; genus Chloroceryle; species Chloroceryle aenea. The sequence continues at coordinate 9,876 of VWZY01009100.1, forward strand.
GCCTAGAAGACCAGTGCAGGGTCACAGCTCAGCCATGGGACTGCTGTTGCAGTGACTTTGATGCGTGTTGGTTGTTCCTGTCACCCCTGCTGAGCCAGTCTGCATTGCCTGCAGAAATCAAGCTAAAGACTTTGAAATTTCTGCCCTTTTTTTTCCCCGTTTTGCTTGATTTTTGACTTTTAGTTTTATTTTTGCTACAAGGTCGCCCTCTGAAATGAATCAATCCCGATAATGCTCCCTACGTTGCCTTCATCCCCAGTACCATGGCTGCTCTTTGTTCCTCCAGGCAGGCAGGTTGCTTTGGCCAGCTGAAGGAAGCCTCATTTCTTTCCCCGAGTCGTTGCCATCACCTCTAACACTGCCTCAAACCAAAAGCAGAGGCTGGTGCTCCCCTGCTTGCCGAGGCGCGTTTGAAGTTTAGATATCACATAGCTCACAGGAGAAGCAAATCGATGTCGGTAAGCTAATGAATTATTTCCAAGATTGTACCAATATCTGGAGCAAGATGAAAGAAAAACTCATGTACCAGGGAGATTGCAGCCGAAGAGGTAGAACATGGTGCACAAATTGTCAATATTTTAGGACTGTGATTTGATCCTGTAGATAACTGTTGCTACAGCATTGCTTAAGAGAACACCTCGAGCAAAATGGTTTAGCTCACAATAGAGTTGTCTAATATAGTTTACTGGGCTTGACCAATCTCACTGGAAGGCAGAAGTAAGAACTATCCACCCCTACGTGCCACGCCATGGAGGAGGTTGGTTTGTACCCATGTGAGTAAACACTTCATCTGGATGTGGAATTTATACAGAATGTATTACACAGAATCACAGACTGGTTTGGGTGGGAAGGGACCCTTCACAGTCATCTGGTCCCACCCCCCTGCAGGGAGCAGGGCCATCTGCAACCAGAGCAGGGTGCTCAGAGCCCCGGCCACCTCCCCTGGGATGGGGACAGGGATGGGGCAGCCACCACCTCCCCATCTTTCTTTAAACACCTCCAGGGATGGTGACTCCACCATCTCCCTGGGCAGTCCACCCCAGTGTCTGATCCCCCTTTCCATGAGGAAGTGCTTCCTGAGATCCAACCTGACCCTCCCCTGGTGCAGCTTCAGGCTGTGGCCTCATCCTGTCATCTATCACCTCCCTTAAGATGAGATGTCTACCAAAAAGAGATAACACTCCTGAGAATTTCCTTCTGCACTCCACAGCTCCCTCTCCTGCTCAATGCAACAGCCCCTCTTTAGGTTGCATTCCCTCTTCCTCGAGGTAGAGGATGGCAAGCATCACTCTCCACACTTTTAGGGACAAAGCTCTGCCCTAAAGTAGCTTCCAGCAAATCAGAAATAGGCACACCTCAAAAATAAACCCACTTTACACTCCACGCTTCTACTGAGCCTCCAGAGGATGCCTGGAGGAGTCAGGGATGGTGGCCCACTCCTCACCACCACAGTAGTCAATACAGCTACTGGGGATTTTAGGGTCCCTGGAGCCAGTTCACCACCATTCACTGCTGCTTCCCTGCATCAGCAGCAATTCATCCAACAGCTCTGCCCAGTGCAGGCTCACAATTCATTTTTTCACCCAGTTCATTCCAATCTCCCCTTCTCTCTGGTTGCCCAGTCCCCAGCCCCAGCACTGGGGAAGCCCCACGATGCAGGTCCACACCCTGGGCTGGCACCATCCACCCTCCCCAGCTCTTATCCATCATTTCCCTGATCTCCTGCTTCAAGCATGTAGATGCCATTTTCCTATTTCTCTCTTGTTCTTTTTTAGTAAATATTAAGGGCAGATGGAAAAGGAAAATCTGCACTAAAACAGAATCAAGGAAGAAAGCAAACTCCTTTAAAAGAAGCAGAGCAGCATCACGAGAGGGAGTTTAAGAGAAGATCTCCCTGATCCTGCAGCCTCTTCTGCATTCACTCCCAAATGAAATATGCTCCTTCTAAACAATATTTGTGTTCCTTAGATAATAACATATCCACAGACAATGACACATCTGTCATCTAAGAGGAACAGCAATTTCTGTCTACATGTAACGTAGATGCGGAAATGCCGGGAAATAACTAGAGTGAAAAACAACAATTCAGGGGTTTTCTTTACAACTGACTGCATGGGGTTTTTTTTTTGGTCCAGATGTGACACTGAGAACCTCAAAACATCACTGCAGAGCCACCAGAAACCGTGTGACACAGCAGCCTTCAAGAGCCACGCTGGGAAGCACAGGGCACACGAGGTGACCTCAGCAAGCCACAGTGGCATTGAGATGGAGAAATTATCTGGGGTTTTGCCATCTCGGGGTATGGACACCATCCAGAGGGGTCTGGAGAGGTGGGGTCAGGTGAACCTCAGGAGGTTCAACAAGGTCAAGCTGCACCTGGGCCAGGGCAACCAGCATTAAGCTGGGAGAGCACATGCTGGAGAGCAGTCCTGTGGAAAAAGTCTTGGGAGTACCAGTAAATGAAAAGCTGGACATGAGCCACCAATGGGCACTGGCAGCCCAGAAGGCCAGTCGGATCCTGGGCTGCATCCCTGGAGACATTCAAGGCTGATGAGGCTCTGAGCAGCCTGAGCTAGTTGGAGATGTCCCTGCCTATTGCAGGGTGGCTTCACTAGATGACCTTTAGAGCTCCCTTCCAACCCAATGTATTCTATGATTTCTAACCAGACTTAGTGAAATACTCCTGGTCTTTATGGAACCTCAGCCAAAAAGCTTCCTAAACCCAGTGGGGCCTACTGGGAGGAGCTGCTGTGGGGCAGCAAAGGTGTATGCAAAAGGCCTTTTCTGGGCTTTCAAAGATGTAAAGGCAAGCTGGGAGAAGGGGATACTGGTTAGGAGAAGGCTCTAATTTGCCACAAGTCATAATTTAAGGGGATGTTATCACAGGGTTAGTAACTTCTTATCAGCTAAACGATGTTGACAAGATAAAGCCAATTGGATGGCGTGCACGTTTTCCCTCTCTGACATCTCTGTATAACAAATTGACCTGTCCACACTGATGATGATGTAGATCTAGAAGATTACCCTGATATATATATTTTTTTTCTTCAGCTGCACTTTCCCATCTGCCCACCTGCTACTTTCCCATTAGGGAAGACAACAGGAATGCCAAGAGTGACATGCCCAATACTAATGACCTCCAGTCAGATACGGTTCCAGAAGTTACATCCAAAAATCACTTGTCTGGGCGTGTTTAGAGTGTGACTCAGCTGGGTGATGGGCTTGCCAATTCACCAGGCCATCTCCACGCTGATTAATCAGATGCACGCTCTGCTTTGGCTCTTAACACCAATTAAGCTTTTTCACTTATTACTCTTCTATTGAATCTTTGTGATAATATAAAGACAACAGACAAACTCACTAGTTCTCCATTTCTGGATTGTGAAAATCTTGAGATCATCATATTTTTTTATTTTTAATTATGGTCCTGAGCCTGCTTATCTCATAAAATTTATTAATGAGAAATTAGAAGACACCTACAAGGTGTTCTTACCAGAACTGCCAGAAGAGCATTTCACCCATCTCACACGTTCCTTATGTCTGATTAGGGTGATTTGAAAAGTAATACTTTAATCCTGTGTTAATAGATATTTTTGTTATCCTCACACATGCAAGCAAGCTTCTAAAAGATATATTCTTGGGGTTCAGGAACAAAAGTACTTGCAGAAAATCAGAAGAAAGCTTTAGGGTTATTAGTAAGGCCATTTTCTGTCCACAACCCAAAGCTGTGCATGAAGAAGTGCATGCAAATGGTTGGCATGATTAGAAATTATTATTAAAAATAGCACCTAGGAGATGCAGGGCTCGTCAGGATGAAACCACACCTCAGATAAGGTCAAAGTCTGGTTTGTTCTCATCCGTGCATTTTTTATTCATTTACAGCTGATCAACATGACCTCATCAATGCTTTTGCATCTGCAAAGGGCGAGTGTCAGGAGGTGGAGCTGGGATCTGCTCAGTGATGTCCAGTGATAGGACAAGGGGCACTGGGTGCAAACTGGAACATGGGAGGGGCCATGTGAACATAAGGAGAAACTTTTTCATGGTGAGAGTGACAGAGCCTGCCCCAGGCTGCCCAGAGGGGTTGTGGAGTCTCCTGCTCTGGAGACTTTCAAACCCCCCCTGGCTCTGTTCCTGTGTGAGAGACAATGGGTCAAGAGAAAGCAAGAGACAGAGATGGAGTGAGAGAAAGAGACCATTTTGTGGCTCTATAAGCTACAGAAAGGCCATGAGACTCTTTAAAATGAAACACACCTTCTAAAGCAGCTCAAGAATGACAAATTGGAAAGCTCTTCACATTACCAAGGTCATCAACAAACCCTTCCAACGCTGCCACCCCGAACCAGAGCACAAAGCACCAAGACAGATGTCACCCAGATTTTGAGAGGATAAATTAGATTGAGACTTTTGGTGTTGCTGAAATCTGGTAATTATGTTCCTCGCTCACTGAGCAGCCAGCCCTGCAGGCTGCTGTCAGCAAGCCAAAATGAGTGGCTTGGGTGAATTTCAAGCAACAAAATGACCACCCTAAGGGGTCAAAAATATGAACAATGTCCAGGATGTTGCACCTTTAAACTATTATTACAAGCAAAAGCCTGGCTTATAACAAAGCAGAAATTTCAGTAGAATCACAGAATCATTCAGGATAGAAAAGACCCTTGGGATCATCCAGTCCAACCATTAAATCTACAACGTTCACCCCTAAACCATGTCCCCCAACACCACCTCTAAACCACCCTTAGACACCTCCAGGGATGGGGACTCAACCCCCTCCCTGGGCAGCCCATTCCAGTGTCTGGCTGCTCTTGGTGTGAATTTTTTTTCTCTAATGTCCAATCTAAACCTTCCCTATTGCAGCCTGAACACTTAAGGGCTGAAATGTGCACGCTTAAGCCAAGTGTTTGAAGGGTTTCTGAGATTTTTTTGCCACGTTGTGTACTAAGGGAAGAAGACATTCCTTCAGCAAGCCCTAAAGTTCTCTTACAGAGTCCCCAACATTTCAAAAGTTGCAAGCAATGAACTTTGCTTTTAAATGAAAAGCTGATGAGCCATTAAGCGCTCTCGATAAAAGCAGAGATTCTGGGAAAACTGGAAATGGAGAATTCAGTCTGATTTGCAGCTTCAGATGGAGAACAATTCTCTTCATCTACAAAATCCATTTGACAGCCACTCATCGTTACGCCTTGGGTTTTGTTACAATGTTTTTGCAGGTTATCAATTACTATCTCTATTCCTTGGCTAATATTTTGTCCTTGTCTTATTTTCATTGCCTGCTTAAAATTCCCTGAACCAAAAACTCATACGAACGACTCCTGGAATTTAGCTTTGAGCTGCTGTGACTTTGAGAACTCGCTGATCCAAAGGTGCTCCCAAATAACCACGTGGCAAGCCTTTATAACTGGGTTAATTCATTGATGGTGCTCTTAACATATGAGGCTTTATGTTTTACTGTACATCTGCTGGTTTGAGTGTGCTGTGGTGAATTAAATGCAAATGCAGTTCAAACAGACAGGTCCAAGGTGACAACCGGGGCTAATTTTAAAGCACCTTAAATGATATTATCCAAAGGTGTTGTGAGTTTGGTTTTTTATTCTAATGAAAAGGCAGAAGTCAAGAAAACAGAAACTGTTCCCTTCAGAAATGAGGATATTTGGCAAAAATAGAGCATTGTAGCTTGCCAAAGAGCATCCATGAGGAACATGTTGACTCATGCACACCAAGCTCTTCTGCTGAGCAGGGTGCCCTGGTTTAGGAAGTGAAATCAAGAGCTACTGACATTCCTTTGTCTATAAACCACCTTATGCCAAGATTTGGGAAACCAGCAACCAGTTTGTTACGGGCCTTTTGCAGGCACTCAAAGGTCCAGTGGTCCAATCCTGCTTTTGATCAGAGCATCAACCAAACACAAATAATCTGTAGCTCACTATCCTGATTCCTGAGTAACACCCCACATTTTCCATCCATCTTTCAGTATCCCAAAGGGCCAGGCATCAGTAAGACTTTCTCTCATCCAGGTGAAGGAGACAACTTGGACCTTTCCCAGAGAAAGACTTCAATGAATGCTTAACTTAGAGCATGAACATGAAGTTAGAAGAGAAATAGGATAACACAAGTACTTATTTCACACTGTTCAAGTAGCTCAGTGATCTCAGGATCCTTGCAAATGACACAGACTCATCGAGGTTGCACACTAGCTGCCACAGAAACAAAATGCAGCAACCACCATTCCTAGGCAGCACGTTCAGTAAAACACCTTCCCCACAGCACACCAACTCACATTCCCACAAGAGATTTACACTGGTTTCAACCTGGTTTCCTCAGGGTTCCTCAGATATCTCATACTCAGGTCTACAGATCTGGCCACTCCACCACCATCTCTCCACTGCCATCGAGGAGAAGCACAACAAAACACACAGGAAAACAATAAGCCCACGAGAGTTTTACCAACCTCCTACTTCATGCTTTGGAGCAAAGCAACCTTCAGAAACAAGCCTTCCTTTGTATTTTCACGGTGTAAACCACGAAATGGGATTATCTTTGCTGACCATGCCTGGGAAGCCAACATTGCCATCACATAGACTCACATGCTTGCAACACCCAGGACAGCTAAAAGCATTGGGACTCACGGAAGGCTGTGTAGAGCTCCTGCAGGGTTAAGCGGCCGTCGTTGTTGTAATCATCAAAGCGGAGAAGGTCTTCTAGGGTACAATCCAACAAATCATCTTCCAGGTCCTCCTTCTTCATGAGCTGTAGCAAAGAGAACGGGTAATCAATCGTATTTACAATGCAAAGCTACAGGCTGTGGTCCTGGCTCACCCAGGAGACTTTTCATTAAATCATCTTTGAGGACATAAATTCAGATACCTCAAATCTAAACTGAGATACCTCAAATGTAAATTGAGATATCTCAAATGTAAATTGAGGTACCTCAAATCCAAATTGAGATACCTCCAATCCAAATTGAGATACCTCCAATCCAAATTGAGATGCATCCAATCCAAATTGAGATGCATCCAATCCAAATTGAGATGCATCAAATCCAAATTGAGGTACCTCAAATCCAAACTGAGATGCATCAAATCCAAACTGAGGTACCTCAAATCCAAACTCAGATACCTCAAATTTACTGTAACATATTTGCTTTGGATCAAGATACAGCTGATATTTGCATTTCTGCAGCACTTCAGGGGTCACAGACTGGTGAGAGTGAGAAGCCTCTTCCTTCAGCAGCAGCACAGAAACACATTTTGACTTTGCAAATGTACTGAAAAATAAATGTTCACTGGGGAAAGAGGAAAGTTTTCATTTGTCTTCCAAAGGTGAGGACAAAACTGTATTCCTTGCTTTTGGGACTAGAATGGGCAGGAGGGGGTGGTGTATTCAACACTCACAAGTTCTTCCAGCTCCTGACAGTTTCTTATGTATTTTAAACTTTTCACATCATGCATGAAAAAGGAAGAGAGCTTTACAAGTCTACATCCCAGTTAGCAAACAGCCAAAATCAGACCTAAGCTTAATGAAGATGTTGGGTTCTCTCAATTTATTGTAGAACATAAAAAAAAACCTGCTGAAAAGTTGCATCTTCCGTGCAAAGGATTTTTGTTGTAGTCCAGGGACTCTCTTATTTCTTGTTCTAGTCTTGG
>VWZY01009100.1:31369-47172 GCA_013399075.1 Chloroceryle aenea
CCAACTGCAAGAAGAAAACACCCTAATTCCCCCCAGACTGTATTATCATCAAAGACATGCAGAGAAACCTCCTGCAAAACACCCGCTGGTTTCCAGCCCTTCCCCACCTTGAGCTTGAGCTGCCAAGATCTTCTTGGTAAGCACTGAAGGGCAAGAGGATGACAGCAAGCTGGGGTGTTTGTTATTGTTGAGGGGGGTGTAATGGTCTGATAATGATGCGCTGTGACTGTTGTTCAGATGTCATTAGGAGATCTCTCAGGCATCTCATTAGTAGATCATAATGTACACCCTAAAGGGCAGTACTGTAATTATCAAATGTTAAGCTTCTGAAGAGGAAAACATGCGCAAGGAGGGAGAAAGTAGTGCTAATAACAACAAAAATAATGAAAAAAGAGTAAGGAAATTCATGGAGAAAACTCTTAAATTGCCCCAGCAATCAGATTAAAGGGAAACATTTCAGTTTCCCTTTACATTTCAGTCAAAATTTGCCACTTTATGATGCAACATCTCGACTGTGAAGTGTTAGATCAGGTCCTCTCTGTGTGAGGAATGGTGCAAAACAGGACTGAGAGCCCTACTGCATCAACTCAACCAACTGACCACAATGTTCCACCCAGCTACACATTTGAGAACACCTTGACCTGCCTACCACATAGAACCATTCAGGTTGGAAAAGATCAAGTCCAACCATCTACCCAACACTATCACAACCACTAAATCATGTCCTGAAGGACCTGTACCAAGGCAGCTGCAGCATTTCAGCTCTCAGGGCTTAAACACACAAATGAAAATACAAATACAGCTACTCCTAACTCCTCATCTACAACTCACACCCACCACTGCTCCTCCTGCCCTCTCCCCCTGGAGCCCAGAGAGTAGAAACAATCACATTTGTTATTTCTGCTCTTCATCCACATTACGAGGCACAGAGGCAGCAGACCAAGCCCCAGAATGAATAAATAAAGGCTCATCCATGCAACAGGCTGAATTTTGGGGCTAAATTCCTCTCCTAAGCTCTTCATGGGTTGGTTGGGGTTTTTTTTCCCCCCCTTTCTCTTAAGTCCTGTAATGATTGATGATGAATGGGACAGTCATCTAAGCACTGGAAGTGCTTTGCTGCTGACAACGCAAATAACCTTTCCGTGGTTCAGGGCAGCAATTCTGGAGTAGATCTGCTGGAGGCCTGTCAAGATAACAATATCCCCACACCGAACCATTGGCAGCAGGATTTTTCATTATATATGTCACTAAAAGTACAGAGGGAAGCTTCTTACTGCAGAAATAAGAGGATGAAAACATGTTTCTCCTGAAGATTTTCGGCACCGCGAGTGACAGATATTCCAGGGTAAAGCACAAGTGACAAATGGCTGCGTTTTGATCTGTGAGAGAACTCCACCGAGCCTCTCCTGAGAGGGAATTTGCACCATTTAAAGGCTGGGCTGCAGGAAGCAGTGGCCCCAAAGGGAGCTGCCCACCCAGGCACAGCACGGTTGGTGCCACCACTTCTGTTGTCATCCTGCAAAGCTTCAGCTGGTGCTCTGCTTAAAGAGGCTCCCTGTAGACATCCCACCACCACTAAAGGAAAGGGCTCCTCAAACTTCCAGCTCTCATTTGGATCAGGATTGTCTCTCCCCCAGCAAACCACCCCCCCAGCCTCTTCCTGCGGCTGAAACCCCCAAACTGCAGCCACGCTAAAGAGGATGGAGGCAGCTCAGGGCATGGCCCTCAGTGCTCTGCTGTGTCCTGCCACCTCCCCCCCAGCATCAGACAGTGCTTTGGGGTGAGAAAGGGAAGAGGGAAGAAAAGGAAAGAGCATCACTAGACTCTGCTAAAAGATTTTCAGCCATTTACAGCATAGCCTTCAAAACCCATTCATCATCTAACACCTTCCTGCCCAAACAACACCACAACAGAGACCCCCAACTACAGGGGTGACTGTTTCCTATACCAGAAAACCTTTTCATTTCATTCTCTGCTCCATATTCCCAACACTGGGTATTTCTATTTCCAGTGCATTAACTGTAATACAAGTGACAGATGCAGGTGATGCAGCCCTTGGCTCCCAGGGCTCTGCCACCCGATGAACCCACACCAAACCCTTGGGCTCACAGGAACCCTAAAGCATCACGAGGGCTTGGGCTTATTTGCAATTTACAGCCAATCTTCGTACCCACAGAGCTCATGGAAATCGTGTGTCCCACCAGGACACAAATGAAACTCCAACTACTGAAGGGGATAAAAAGTCTGGGGTTTATTACAGCTTGGGAGATTAAAATCCAATATTGGAGGAGAGACGGATGTTCAAACGCCGCACAGATTGAGCTTCTCTTGGCTGAGAGAGGCAGTCTGATAATGCTAAGTCTGGTTTAACATCGTTTTATTGACATAAATTCTATTTGAGGATGGCTCTGACAGAAGACACGATGCTCGTGTCTTGTGTTCCCAGCCGCCGGGTACCCAAAGTGATTCTCTCTCCTTGTCAGGAAAGGAGTCACAATAAGAGCAAAGGTTTTGGAAGCTTGGTGGTGTGAATCACAGGGGTTGGGAGGGACCTCTGGAGATCATCGAGTCCAACCCCCCTGCCACAGCAGGGTCACCCAGGGCAGCCCACACAGGAACAGAGCCGGGGGGGGTGGAAAGTCTCCAGACTTTCCCCACTTTCAAGCTTTCAAAGCTAGAGTGACCTCTCCAAGAAAAATACTAGAAGATTCAGACCATCATCTCAAAGCTCCATCTGCATCCCTGTCAACAGAATACAAATAAATGAACCATCCCCTTTTAGGCTGATGAGCAGCAGCCAGTCCCAGTAACAGGACCAAGCTCCCAGCTGAAGCTTATCCAAGCAAGTAAAGTAACCTGTTCAGGGTTTTTTTTTTGTGTTTGTTTTGGTTTTTTTTTTAAATGTAACAGCAGCCAAACATCTGAAAACTTTAGAAACTAATATGCTAAAATTTTATGCTTCACATGCTGGGATTTGTAATAGCAGGGAGTGTTTTGAGTTGCAGTCAGTCAAGCAGAAAACGCATCTACAGCTGTCAGATAAATTCATTTCGAGCTGTGAAAAAGTGATACTGCTATCTAACATCAGGTAGCATCCTGTCCTCCCAAAGATACCAGCCAGCAGCCCGTCGGCTTAACTCCCATCCGAGACCCTGCACGTGACCCACAGACAGTGTCCAGTGGTGGCATCCAGGAGCAGATCTGCAGCAACTACAGAAACCTGTTGTGCCTTAAAGAAAAAAAAAGGGCACTCAGAAATGCAGCCAGACAGGGCTGGAATCTCTCCAGAGCAGGAGACTCCACAACCTCTCTGGGCAGCCTGGCACAGGCTCCCACCCCCTCACACCAAAGAAGTTTTTTCTCCTGTTCAGATGAAACCTCTTGTGTTCAAGTTGGTGCTGAACAGCCCCATGTTTTTCAGCCTTTCCCCAGCACAGAGATGCTCCAGTCCACTTCAGCATCGTCGTAGCCTCCACTGGCCTCTCTCCAGTAGCTCCTTGTCGCTCTTGAACTGGGGAGCCCAGACCTGGATCCAATACTCCAGGTGTGGCCTCACTAGGGCAGAGCAGAGGGGGAAGAGAACCTCTCCTAACCCTCTGGAGGAAGCCATTAGAGGATGTCTTGAGCATTAGAAGCTCTGAGAAGTCAACACCAGAGTCTCACAAGCCATGCCCCGCTCCCAGGAGGCCATGCACAGTCCCATCCTGCTATTGGACACCTCTTCTCTGCAATGCTTTATTGAGATCTTTTGTCTTGTGAGCTTGGTGGCATATTATGGCATAACTGCTTTCTTAGGAGATACTCAAATGTCAAAACAGTTCCTTCTCCACTTCTATTCATTTAGTCTTACAAAAAAAAAAATAAAATTACATTTTCATGTCAGGTAGAAGATCTCCACACTCAGGTTAAAAGATATTTTAGGAGAGCTAAGCCTGAACTTTAAAAAAAAAATTATTAGAAGCCAGAGAGAGACTGAAATCAATTTACTTTCCCAGTTTTAATTTATTAACTCCTCAAAAGACATTTAGAAAAGCTTTATCTGAGAAAGGGCATGCTCCAAGAGCATGCCTTTGCCATGGGTATGTATTTGTGAAGTGAGGGAGGTGAAGAAAGAAAAATGTTAATACATATTCACTTAATGCCAGATTTGTGGTACCTCACTTCCCACACGCTCCCGCGGCGGTTACGCTCCGAGGGAGGGATGCGGTGAAGACCAGAGAAGAACGTGAGAGAAAACACAAATAGCCCAGTTCAAGACCCTGATAATGGCACATTTAAAACACCACCTGGCAGGAGTATCTGTGGATGGGACTCCAAATCATCCAAGGAAAGTCTGCAGCTCCAGCATCTCCTTGGAGGAGCGAAACGCTGGGGAAACAACGACTGCTGAGGCCTTGGAGATAAGGAGGTTGAGAGATCAGAACTGTTTCTAAGGAAAGGTGCCACTGGCAACGTCCTCCATCATTCCACCACAACAGCACCCCTAAGACAGCATCAAACCATGCAGGGATTGCACTAGCAAATAAAAACCAGGAGCAGTCCACACATCAAGGCAAACTTCCAACACCAGCATCCTCTTCGTGGCTTTGGTAACAATATCAGCAGATGTTATTAGGGAAACTAATCTCTTGGCTTCAAAGTCAACAGCTCTGGCTTATCCTCACTTCCTTCACTACCTGTGAGCTTGAAAATACCTTAAAATTCACATCAAGGCCACTTTTTCATGGAAACAAGTAACAGTGGGGGTTGGAAGGGAGCTCTGGAGATCATCCCACCCTTGCCAAAGCAGGAATAATAATACTTCAATAATACTTTGTACAAGCTGCTACTAAAAAGTCTTCCTAATTTTCCAGTCAGAGCCATGAGTATCACTACTCAAGCCCCACTGCCTGTGTCTGTAGGAAAGGAAGGTTGCTCTTGCCCCAGGGAGTGGGCATCACCAGCACGTTGTCCTCTGCACCCATAATCCTCCAACTCGCCTCGCATTCTGTGGCTGAGAAAACACAATGAGAAGCACCTCTAGGAGAATTTTGGTGAAGGTTTTCATGGCTACTAAACTGACAGAAAAGAATCAGCTGCATGGGCCTGGTGGAACCTGGGAAAATTGCTGATCTATGTGGGTAGGATTTATTTTTACTCCTTAGATGTTTAAATCTGGAGTTAAACTGAAAGGTGCTCAGACTATGAAGACATTAAATGACATCACTCTGTCTGCTAAGGCCAGAAGTGGGTCTGGGCAGCATGGCGACCTACAAAGCCAAAAATCCTTTAACCTGAACTTGCTGGAAGCAAAGTGCCCCAAATCCAGCCAGCTCTGCAGGGCACGTGTATCAGGTTCATACCTTTAAATGCATTTATTCAGGTGATTGTACCCCCCAGGCCATGGTGCAGCCGTGGCACAGGCCAGGCTCTTAGCAGGCCTGAGACAGGAGGATGCAGAGGAGCTGCTTGCTGGCTGAATCTCTGCTGGCATCATTATCACCAGAAATCCTGCCCTAAGCTGCATTAGTTGGCTGCTGCCTCCCTGATGGGTGTGAAACTTTGGATGCACGCCTGTCTGCTTCTGCACTCAACATCCCCTGCATGCCAAAGTGTAAGCACACATCAAAAAATGTGTTCTAACTTAAAAAAAAATAAAAATCCTAGGAATGGAATTGGTTTGAGAAGTTATGAATTTCTCTTCCCTTCAGGCTCAGAAGGAAATTCTGGTTTATTATAGGAAAATTTAGTATATTAGAGTATTTCTACATTAAAGAAAGCATCTAAGGAGTCCAAGCCAGCAGCTTTCCAAACATCCCTGGCACCTGTTTTGGACTGACTGCCAAATCATCATCTTTTCCTTTGTCAGCTATGCCTGGTGTTCTTCAGCAGGGACCCATCTCTTGCAGCTCACCCGAGCAGGAGCTGCAGTCACGCTCTGGAGAGGTGGTCACTCCAACACCCTCCAGCCTTAGAGCCCTCCCAACCCAAGGGCTTTGAGACCTGGCAGCAAATGTATCTTGGCAGAAGAACTGCTTATCTTTGACACTCATTATTTTAATGCAGAGCAGAAACAAGCTTCCTTTCATTAAAATATGCAATTAGGGGTTCTTTGTAAACACCGGGGAGAAAAAAAAAATGCTGTCTTGTTTTACATGAAGATTTTTGTCTTCTAGGACTTAAAAAGCATCTCCTTTGGCAATCTCCCACCACAGGCATACATCAGCTGTTAAAAACACCTTGAAAAGGCCCAAAATGAAATGAATCACATTCTGGAGCCAATCTGGACACGTATTTGCTTTCTAAACAGCATTAAATTCAAACCAAGATCTGGAAATTCTAATATAAGCTCATTAAATTGGACAGCAATAAGAAGAAATGGCCTTATTCATACCATGCATAGCATCTATATATTCTTGCTAAATAACTATGATCACAACCCCTAAATAAATTAATGAGGCTAACAAATGACAAAATCAGACCTAAATTACACCCAGAGGCAAACACCTCAGTGGTGAGCTCCCCAGCCTGCCAGCCAGCAACGCCTGGAAGAGGAACACCACCTCAACACCCACCCCAGTCACGGCTGCTGGGCCCAGAGAGGAAACACAGAGTCCTTCTGGAAAATCCAGAGGGTAGTGGTTCCTCGTGAGGGCAATTGTTCAGACACAGCAAACACGCTGCTCTTGTCAGTGGTGCCCTGGGATAGGATGGGGAGCAATGGGCACAAACTGGGACACAGGAGGTTCCACCTCAACATGAGGAAAAACTTCTTCCCTGTTCCAGTGACAGAGCCTGGCCCAGGCTGCCCAGAGAGGTTGTGGAGTCTCCTGCTCTGGAGACTTTCCAGCCCCACCTGGATCTGTTCCTNTAGAACCCTGGAAAGGCTGGGCCAGGCCTGGACAACTTTTTCAGTGAAGAATTTTTTCCTAATGTCCAACCTCAACCTCCCCTGGGGCAGCTTGAGGCCAGTTCCTCTTGTGCTGTCCCTTGTCCCTTGGGAGCAGAGCCCGACCCCCCTGGCTCCAGCCTCCTGTCAGGAGCTGTCAGAGCCAGAAGGGCTCCCCTGAGCCTCCTTTGCTCCAGGCTCCACAAACCCAGGTCCTTCAACCGCTCCTCATCAGACACATGCACCAGACCCCAAGTGTAACCTCCAGAAGGGTAAAACTGCAGATAAGATAACAAGGTTTTTGGAAAAGATGGCTGAGGCTACAGGAAGAAACACACGGAAGCAGCTAAAACCACCAGCAGCACTCTTGGACACCTCAGTACTTTTTCCCTTTGCTCACAAATGGAACATTAAATTAACAAGCAGAAAAAGACACAGTCCAATTAAATATCTGTTCCCAGAAACCCAGTCAAGACTCGTATGGATTCAGATGATCTGTGTGGACCTAGACAGACATTTCCCAGCACAGTGACTGGAATAAAATGCAGAAGGAAAATGCTTCAGTCTTTCAGAGTAACAAACTTCCAACAGTTCCCTGCACAGCCCTTCTCCTCTCGAGTATCCCCAGGGTGTTAGACCTTCCCTGGAGCCACCAGCCAGAAGCATCTCCCCGACCTGGCCCAGCATCTGCCCACCTCTGCTGGTGGCACCTCCCCACTCGAGCAGATGCTTTTGCAGATGCCAATGATGGCAGAAAGGTTTTTACTGAAACAAAGCAAGATCAGGAGGATCCAGTCCACAGACAAAAGAAATAGTAATGTTCTTTCACCATTAATTCAAAAGCTGTTTTATCCAGCCAGTGAATAAGGGCTATACTGTAATTTACAGCTACCCTGACCTCCAAAATACATCAGCCATCAGAGGACATCGGATCCTGGCTTGCAGGGAGCTCAGTGGCAGGTGGAGCACAGAAAGCAGGAGCCTGTTAGAGGGTAACTATGGAGGATCCAGACCCTGGCGAGCTTTGAAACGACCCCGTCTCGCTGTGAGGAGGCTGCTGGCACAGGCAGTGCTCAGCAGGGCAGGAGGAGTGTGAGGAGGAGCCAAGGCAGGTCATCTCACACACATTCTCCTCCTGGTACCCCCACGGCAAGCTCAGAGAAACTTGCTCTGTGCAGGTCTCAGAGGACCTGGCATCTCTTTCTTTCCTGGTCAGGAAAAAAAGTGATAGAAATAGAGAATCTAAAATGATGGCATTTTTTTTCCCTCTATTTCCATTTTCTAACTAACTAACTGTGATGAAAGGCAAGTTTCTCCAGGGCCCACATTTTTCAAACCTGACTCAAGCAGATGATATCTCCCTTACAGGCAGATGAAGTCCTCATCAAAAAACCCCCCAAAGATGATCTCTTCATTTTCAGAGGACACAGAGCAACATCCTCAATGTCAGGAAGAAGCAGGAGTTAAAACTGGGCTGATGGGAAGGAGATGTTTGTTATTTCCAATGCCAATTCATTCTATAGAGTAACTTAAAACCCCTCTTTATCCCTCTCTCCCTTCATGTTCTGGGAGCAGTCTCTTCACACTTGAGTTCTTGGTCCTCTTCTACTGTTTTCCCATTATCTAAAACTTTTGGTAGCATCAAAAACATCATGAGGGCAATTATCTGAAACCCAGCCTGGCCACTGGGGACTGCTGCAGAAAAGCAGTCGTGTTCCCTGGCCCTGCAGCATCACAGAATGGTGGGGTTGGGAGGGACCTCTGGAGATCATCGAGTCCAACCCCCCAGANCCCTGTCTCTTCCCCCAGAAATAACTGGGGTGCCTACAGCTGAGGAGCAGACACTGGCTCTGGGAGTCGGAGCAGGTCTTGGACTCCTGGCAGTGCTTGTTGTGCTAGGTAATAAATGCTCATAAACAGAATCTGCTACAAAAAGGCAAAACAACTTAATGAGGGGGGAAATTGCCTAGCTGGAAGACAGGCCACATGTAATTACCCACATTACCCACCACATGCAATTACCCACATTAATAACCACTGACAATCTTTCCCAGGGCATTCCAGCAGTGACACCAAAGTTTTCCATGCTTCAGAAAACAGCCACAAAACTTTTCCTTTGGCATCACGATTGGAGAACAAACGGTTCCATCAAAGAGTGAAAGCCATGGCTCTACCTTCCTAGTTAAAATGATGCCTTGTTCAAGCAGCACGACACATGGTATTGGGGTGACAAGAGCTAAAGGTGGCCCAGCAGACCTCCTGGTACCCACAGTAAGATTCAGGTCTTAAGAGTACAAAAAAACCCTAAATTACAGAGCAGCTGGACAAAAGAAGGTGCTAAAACGAGCAAAGAAATGCAGAAGGGAAACCTGAAAGCTGTTCTCTAAAATGTTAATGAATAAGAAAATCTTCAGGACTGCCAGACACCATAAATCCAAGCTGTACAGATCTCTGATTAAGGTTTGCCACGTCCTATCCTGGAGAAGAATGGAAATGGTTATAGTCTGCAAATACACTCCGCAGATGATAACGCAGTTTTGCTTTCAAAGATAAAGTGGAAAATAATTCAATTTAACAATCAAATGGGAGGTGGGGACCCATGCTGACGGGTGCCGCAGGGGATGGAGGAGCCTGGTGTAGGCACTGATCTCTTGGAAAGAGATAAAATAAATGAATAAAAAAGAACCCAGTTCTTCTGTGACTCAAAAAGAGAAGGAAACATCAGTATTTCTTCAGCTATTGCTGCTGATGTGTCAGATCTCTACAAGGTGCAACCATCAGACCCAGATCTCAGTTACACAGATGAGAGGGAATAAGCATCAAAGCATCCATAGGTCAGGAGTAGGAAAGTCTGGACTTGGCTTCCATCCATCTTTCAAACGTCTCCTGTTGCCCCAGCACCCCTCACTCTTTACTGTCTGTGCAGGTGGAAAACCAAACCTAACCCAACCAAGCAGCTACAGCAGAAACTGGACTGGGGACAGCACTCCCCAACTGCTGTTCTTCCCTTGGGACCTTCACTAAGACCAGAGCCCCAACATCCCTCTCCTTCCAAGCCCTGGCATCCAAGTGGGGTGGTTCCTCCTGTGCAACTGCACGGAGAAGTTCCCAGAGCACTGGGTCTTACTGAGCTGATTCCCAAGTATTTCCACACATAACAGCTCCCTCTCGTGTCCCTTCTCCAGTGTCTCCCACCAAGATGGGCTTCAGCCTTGGCCTCCTGCAGACAACAGCACAAAGTCCTGAAATTTCATGAAACCCATCACCTGGATCTCTTCCACCTAATCTGACGAGAGAGGTGCAATGAGATAGTTGACAACACATTAGAGACAACAGGGAACTGGCAGAGTTAGGTCTCCAGGTAGTGCAAACCAGTCTCCAGCTAGTGCAAACCAGTCTCCAGCTAGTGCAAACCAGTCTCCAGCTAGAGCAAACCAGCTTTAAACAGTCCACAATATTTGGAAGACACTGAGAACTGCTCTACATCTGGCCACAGAGAAACCACCCCGGGGTCACACTGCCCCGAGTCCCACTGAAGTGCAGAAAGCCCAGCAGGAGTTCAGGGACTGTCAGTTCCTTGCACTGGTACCTCACCAGCGAGACAAAAATCCCCCAAGGATATGCTCACTGGTTTCCCTATCAGCGTGTGCATCACCCCGTGTCTGCAAGGAACCAGCTACTGCTTTGTTCTTTGCTTAATCCAGAGCTATCATCAATAGCTTCAGCTATTTGTAGCACCAGAAAACAAGGGAAGGTCAGCCAGGGCTAAGCCATCGATTAGCAATGCAAAGGATTGGAAAGAGAAAGGCAGGAGGATGGCAAAGAGAAGGCATCATTCTGGTTTTGATTAGAAAGATGCTGCTTTCTAAACCAGCCACAAAACCCAAGAGCAAACCCACTATTTGATCAAAGAAATGCTACCGTGGCCATTAGCTCTTGTGTTCCAGAGCCCATTTTACTCACACAAGCCCTTGTTCCTCGGGGGATTACGTGGGCAGGGTTTCCAAGGCAGGGTTTCTGCTTGCACGGCTCGGATCATCTGCGGGGATCTTTCTTTAACATAAATCCGATTAAAATTTCGTCCAGAGCTTCACATTCACTGAGAGCAGCTGCAGGTTGGCACCATACCAAGCCCCCAAAAAGCTGCTGTCTCTCCCCAACAAAAACAAACCCCTCCAGACCAAGGGCAAAGCTGAGTTAAAACTTTGTTCCTTGCAAGATGCATCACGTGCCTTGATTTTTGCCCAACTTCAGCGCTCGCGTTCGATGAACTGAGCCCAGCTCGCTCCAGGCTTTGCACAAAAGGGGTGGGGTTTATACGAGGGGTATTTTCTCTTTTTTTTTTCCTTAAATGCTAATTTTGGATTGTTTAAAAGCATGAGAGCCCCAAGGCAGAGCACAGCTAGAGACAAGGAGTAGGGCAGAGCGGGCTGGGAATTATCTGGGATGTATTTTAAGTAACCCATGGAGAGGAATTCTCTTCCAAGTTTTGTGGGTTTCTTTTTTTCTTCTGTAAATAAAATGATGGTAGCTTTTTCTGAGCAAGGTTACCAAGCACTAAAAATATCATGACATACACATGAACTTCACCAAAGAAAAATCACATCCAAGTTTAAAAGCAGACAAATTCCCAGGCTTTCACAAAACATTTCACATCCAAGTGCTCGGAACAGACTCCCCAGAGAGGTTGTGGAGTCTCCTCTCTGGAGACTTCCAAGCCCTGTCTGGCTGCATTTCTGAGTGATCTGCTCTAGTTCTGTCCTGCTCTGGCAAGGGGGTTGGACTCAGATCTTCAGAGGCCCCTTCCAACCCCCACCATCCTGTGATTCCGTGAAATGAAAACCCTTTTGGAACTTTGCTTTGTTTTGCAAGCAAAGGCAACCCACTGAAAGCACCTCTACTCAGACAGTGCAGATCATCCTGCCTGTAAAAGAGTCCCACAGAACCCCAGCAGGGTGGGGGGTGGAAGGGCCCTCTGGAGATGCTCTGGTGCCACCCCCCTGCTCCACCCAGCAGGGGCACCCAGAGCAGGGGGCCCAGCAGTGCAGGGTCCAGGGGGGTTGGGAATCTCTCCAGAGCAGGAGACTCCACAGCCTCTCTGGGCAGCCTGGCACAGGCTCCCGCACCCTCACACCAAGGAACTTGCTCCTCCTGCTCAGAGGGAACCTCCTGGGCTCCAGTTGGTGCCCAATGCCCCTTGTCCTGTCCCTGGGCACCACTGAAAAGCATCTCCTCTATAATGCTCCCAATATGCTCCCATATGCTCTGGATGCTTCAGTGCCAGCTGGGCAGCAGCACTCCGTGTGTCCACAGAGCCAGCAGGACACCCCCCAACCCGATCAACCCATCTCTCACTTCATCACTGGATCCACCACAGCACTCCAGCCAGCTGGCTGATTTTTTTTTCTCCCTTTTGGGTTATTCCACTTCCAATGACTCTGAAGCAAACCAGCCCACACCCCCTCCCCAACATCAACACGTTTAACTTCAGACCTTGCTCTTATTGATCCTACAAACAACTCCCCCCCCAACATTAGCAGGAGCTCTGCACGCCCAGCTCACAGGCAGCAGAGCATCACTGCTGCCCTTTTCATTTGGATAGGTTTTGATTCAATTAGACCTACGAGCCAAGGAACAATGTTTTTTTCAGTCAGTAACATGCTGAAACCAGAGTATTTGCTCTGAGGTGGGTTTCAAGCTGCTCCTGCCACCAATTCTTCATAAAATATAGGAATTTTTTTTACCTTCCCTCCAGGAAAAATTAACACACAAGCATCAAAGAGTAACAAGAGCCACAAATGCAGTCACAGAATAATTTTTAGGCAGACTATACTTTTCCTTTTTCTATTACATGGCTAAAACACCAGGTATTGAATTAGGAAGGAGGTATTCTAATAACAGCAGCACTAAAGACAAGCTCTCATCAACGGGTGCTGCACTTTACCACAGCCTCCAAGAAAAGGATGAACAGATCTACAGGAGAAAACTTCTGCCTGGAGAAGAGAAGGCTCCAGGGAGACCTTCTGGGGGCCTTTCAGGACTTCAAGGGGCCTCTCAGAATGATGGGGATGGATTTTTGAGCAGGGCCTGCTGGGACAGGACAAGGGGGGATGGCTTGAACTAAAAGAGGGAGAGTGAGGCTGGAGAGAAGGAAGAGATTTTGGATGCTGAGGGTGATGAGAGCCTGGCCCAGGTTATCCAGAGAGGTGGTTGATGCTCATTCCTGTCCCCATCCCAGGGGAGGTGGCCGGGGCTCTGAGCACCCTGCTCTGGTTGCAGATGTCCCTGCTCCCTGCAGGGGGGTTGGACTCGATGACCTTTAAAGGTCCCCTCCAACCCAAAGCACTCTGATTTTAAAACAGCAACCCCAGCAACCACGAACAAACCCCATCCCATGGACAGCTGGGACCAGGCAACACACCCTCATCTCTCTTTAAAGAAAACACTGAAGAGTAGGGTGCCAAGAGTGATGGCAAACAAGTCTGTCACACAGAGCTGGGTGTTTTACCCCATGACAAAGGTTTGTCACCCTCGTGCAAATTAGAGGCAGGCTGCCCTGCAAACTCTCATGTGTACCCTCAATTCTACAGCCCTGGGGATGGCTTAGGCTGGAAAAAACCTCTGAGATCACCAAGTTCAACTGTTAAGCCAGCACTGCCAAGCCCACCACAAACCTCCAAAGCTATGGGGGTTAAGCAGAAAACTGGGAGGTGTTTTCTAGAACAAACTTCCCCCTGGAAATCCAAGTGCGGAGGCTCCCCGAGGTAAACGATCCACTTCAGCAGCCCTATCACCTCCTCCATTTTCAGATCTCAAATCAAGTTTGGTCACTTGGTTTTCATTATCAGCACAGAGAAGCATCTGAGTGACTGCCATCCAGAATAGATTAGGAGGTGCCACTCATCCCTCGGGCACAGGGATGCCGTGGGTGCGCGCAGTCTGGCGCTCGGAGCACTGCAGCTATTTTTACCTCTGGGTTGCTTGGAATGCAAAAAAAAATNGTGGAAGAGTGAGAGCTGCACCAGCTCCTGCTGAGAGACCATTAAAGGGTCCACAAGAATTTGCTAATAGCTACTCTGTGCACTCGAAAGCTCCCCGTCTGCCCACGTCCTTCCACAAAGCTCTCTCTGGGATCACTTACTCCTGCCAAATAATTCCATGTTACNAACTGCCCGTTGCTACTTGCAGATCTGTCAGTCTTATTTATTTCTCAAGTGGTTTAAGATGAGAAATGAGTTGCTGCTAAGATTTTACTACTAGCAATCAAACTCTTAAGCAGACACCGTCTGTAACTCTTCACTTTCATCCTCACAGTCCCAGTGCCACCAGTGAGCACAGCCACGGGGTCCAACTCACCCTGCATGGCTGCAGAGTCATTACTTGAGCAATGAGAGGAACCTAAACTCATGAGGAGAAATGTTCAACTCATGATCTTCAATGATAACCTCCTGGGGGGCATGAAGAAGAGTGTGGGCAGCNATGAATAGTCAGACCTAGAAGAGAGCCTCTGCTCCTGCTGTACCACGGGGACACCCAGACCCAAACCCTGCCCTTCCTCCATGTGGCAACCTGGCCTCTTGGGCTTGGCTAGAAGGGTGAGAACTACAACAGCTCCTGCTGAGAGACCATTAAAGGGGCCACAAGAATTTGCTAATAGCTACTCTGTGCACTCGACAGCTCCCCGTCTGCCCACGTCCTTCCACAAAGCTCTCTCTGGGATCACTTACTCCTGCCAAATAATTCCATGTTACGAGAGGCGGATTCGGGATAACCCTGCGTAATCAGCTGGCAAAGCTTCATTACTCCAGTGAGCCTTACAGAGATGTGAGTAATTACTACCACTCTGAGCTCACTGTGCATGTGCTATTGATGTTTAGGGGGGAGAAAGAAAATAACAAGATGCATCAGCTGCTTTTTTTCAGGTTGTAGGAGCCTCAAGGTGCAAAACACGTGGGGGCTCCTGGGTGAGCACCCAACCTGCCCCTGAGCTCAGCATCAGCCCAGGGCTTGTTGCTGGAGCTTCACCACCAACCTCAGCAGCCTATTCCAACCAGAGGGAAAATACTCAGCAAATGTCTTTTATCTCAGGCTACGACCTCCTGGCCAATGTTTTATGGTAGCAACAAGTGCTGGGGAGAGAGAAGAAAGACTGCTTTCTGCTGGGGGAGATGAGCAATTAATGCAGAAACCATTCCCATGACAAGGCAGCAGATAGAGTGCACGACCCTGGGATGTTACTTGGTAGTAAGAATAGATTTGGCTATTTCTACACGTGAACCTGCTCTGAAGAGCAAGATTTATCTATTTAATATGAAGGGGTTTCTGCAGACGGTGTTTAAAAGCAGCTACTTAAAAATGTAAATTTGACTACGAGATACGAGCACACGTTTCACACTCATGCACCTTCTCCAAGTTATATTTAGAGCCCTTTTTTTTCCCTACCTCTTTATTGCAGTGCTAGTGGCAGAATCCTCAACAATAAAGGTTTAACACTAAAGCAAAAAATTAAATCCTAACTTCAGCCAAAGTTGCACGAGGCCCCCAAAATCCCAAGCCCAATGAAAAACCTGCATCATAACTGTCCATGGAAATAGATTTCTGCATAGTGCCTCACTCTCCTCTTACTCTAGGGCATCTTTAAAACACGTGCTGCAAACCAGCACTGAGATTCCACCAAGGGTTGGAGAACTGTAAGATTTTGGGTGCTCGGCTGCTCTCAACAGCAGGCAAATGTCTTCTGTTGCTTGCTGAGCACTGACAAATTTTTTGCTGCCGTGAGCCTGGCAAGGAGCTTTGCTTCCAGCTGAGAAGTCTTCAACTGCTCCTTGCATCACAGATTGGATTCCCTGTTGCTCAAGAGTCAGCACAGCTCGTTGTTTAAGCTTCCCCAGGAAAAAGAAAAATCCTGTGTCTTAGATGAGCGGAAAAGGGGGAG
>VWZY01009100.1:59318-77125 GCA_013399075.1 Chloroceryle aenea
CCCCCCTGGATCTGTTCCTGTGTGGGCTGCCCTGGGTGTTCCTGCTTTGGCAGGGGCGTTGGACTCGATGATCTCCAAAGGTCACTTCCAACCCCATCCATTCTCTGATTCTGCTCCTAAATCCTGGAACTGGTAAAGAACCACAGCTCTAAGCAGAAAGTTTCTCTAATGTATGAACACCTCCAGAGAACTGCACTGTTTGGATGTTTCTGGAGAAAGAAGGGAAGATAAACTGGTTTTGAGTGGAGTCCTCACAGCTTCCACTGACCAAAAATTATGGGAGAAAAAAAAAAGTGAAGCCACAGAGAAGGTGTAAAAAGTCAAAAGGAAAGAAAAATTAACAGAAGTGGAAAAAAGGGGATGACTGCTATGGGAAAGCAGAGCACAGTCCAAATCACCAAGTTCAAATGATCCAGCTGCTATCCAAGGAGTTCATTCAAATCGGAACATTTCCAGGCCGACTGCTCAGCTCGGACACGTGGGACAACTGTCATGATGAGCACAGATATCTTTCTGGCTTTCGTGGGTACTGGGAGTGCTTTGGGGAAAGATGAACTTTTCTTCTCCTCTTTGGCCAAGAGCAAGAGCATTTTCTCCTCATCTATTTTGTTACCCAGTCAAACTCACACACACTTACATCAAGCAACTATAGGAGCTCTGAAAACAGTACAACGATACAAACCCCAAACAATCTGTCACGCAGTAGAGAAGTCTTAAATCAGAACATTTCCTACAGAAAAAACCAAGCTATGTTTCAAACCAGCCATGACAACAGGATCAAGGAGAATTTCAACAGCTCTAAGTAGAAGTGACATTTCTCCCGAGACCTCTGGATGGAGGACTTCTGCTTTATGGCATTTCCCTTTGGGCTCCAAACTCCTAAGTGAAGTGTTCTACTTATTTATCATTTGTTTTGTCAACTGAGAAAAAGAGATGGCATTTGTCTTTCTCTGCATGACAGCACTGGGGAACTGCACTGCGGGATGAAGCCTGGGGAGATCTCTGCTGCTGGGACCTCTCATTGCTTCACCCGCATCTCCTGCCTTGGACATCACACCCATTTGCCAGCCCAAGCCAGGGGAACAGTTGCCAGCTCTGCCCCAAGTCTGCACAGCAAGGACCTTTCACAAGCACAACACTGATACCATCGACCCGCTCTTGCTGACACCAGAGAGCTGATGTCTCCACCCAGCAGATCTGTGTGGCTCCCCAGGTTGCTCTCAGAGCCACATTAATGGCAAACGATGCCATGGGGCACTCATGGCATGAAGGCACACCAGGCTTTTTAACCCCCTGGGCTCTCAAGGTTGCAAGGAACCATTTCATTCTAGGCTGGGCAAAGGAGAAATTATTCAATTATCCAGAGCCAAATTGTCTTCTGCTCTTCCCAATCCTCATGCTAGCTCAGAAGGAAACCCTAACGAGGTACCACACACCAAGCCACACTCCCAGTCACGCACAAGTTATTTGCTTTACACCCATATTTACAAAGCACTTCCCGTGGGATCAATACATTAAAGGACCAAAAAAGCCTTTCCCAAGATACACAAAAGAAAACAAGCCCTTTGCTGTTTGCTTTGTTACCAGCTTACCATGGGCAGAGTAACCCAGTGGAAGTGGGATGGGAGTATCTGAACTCTCTCACGCTTTGAAGCCATCCAGTTTGTCCCTGAGAACTGGGTAAACTGGCAAAGCACACAGATGCAATCTGTGCCCCTCAGCTCCAAGCAGGGACTTAAGTCTTAATTACACAAGTCAACTGGGACAAAACCCCAGGAAGCAGCCTGCTCATCAGCCTAATTGTATTCAAATAATTAAACTCTCTACTTGATAGAAAACAAATAGAAAGCATGTGCCTGCTGGCAGCTGTACACCTGATACCAGCCAAACCCCCCCATTTTACACCTTTTCAGATTCTCCTCCACAGTCTTACACTTTATGCTACATTTGTAAGGTTGCTTATAACCCTGCAGATTAATTGCTCACTGTAATTATATTTTTTAAAATAGAAAATACTATCATTGGTGATTTACTAATAGGGGGCTTGAGTAGAAAGAAGTGAGAAGCTGCACAGAAGGTTACTCAGAATATTCCTACAAAGCCCCACTCTGTGGGATTATTCCCCCCTTAAGGTAAATTTTTTTTCCCCCTCCATTTTATCTCTCCAGACAGCATTGTGAAGTGCTTTTTTTATTATTATTTATTTATTCATACAAGAACAGAAGTGAGTTTGATTCCTTCTTCCCCACCATAAAGCTGAAAAGCAGATTTCAGCAGTGCTCCACGGCAAGAGTTTAAGGGTTCCTTTAAACTGGGACACAAAACTACTACTTTCTAACATCATTTCATGGTGTGTTCAGGGAAGTATTCGAGCGTGACATTGTCTCATTAGGTATAATACAGCCATTGCAGAGGCACTGATTACTGCAATGAGAACTCATTTTCTTTAACACTGTATGTGATAAGAAATGAAGAAAAACCCCAGGCCAGAAGCACTGCTGTAAACAGGTGGGCTAGGTGCAAGAAGGAAAAAAGATGGGTTGGGGGGGAGTCAGGGGAAATAAACCCCCTGCATCAAGTGGGGTTGGGGAGCTGCTGAGCATCTCTGAAATTCTGGTTTCTGCTTGTGTTGGGAGGTTGCTGATGCTGAGGTCCCATCTGCATCTTAGTTAGGGGTGGAGGCAGTTTCCAGCCAGATCCCCTCCCTGATCCAACACCAGGCCAGAAACACCAGCAACTAGGAGCAAGGCAAAAGTGTTCTTTTTAGATGCTCCTTTTAAAAGCAACAAGCAGAAGTCCCTCTTCACCTTGACCTGCCCATGTGCTGTCCCTCAAATACACCTCTTGGTGACCTCTTCCCATGATTAACCCCATGCAAATCTATCGACTCTGGCCCTAGTTACCTGCTTGGGTAAATTTGGAGCATGCCTGTGACAAACTAAGCCAGCTCAGCTGCTGTTCACCCAGTCTGACCACCTCCTCTGTCCAACCTACAGCCAGACCTCCAAAGTCAATGAGATTCTGCAATGCTGGGCAAGGCAAAACTCTGGAAATTAGGGGCCTGGTCTCCAGGCATCCCCTGAGGCATAAGAACAGAAATGCTTTTCTATTTGTAAAGGGAATCATGACAATAAATTACTAAGACTCTTCAAATGGGCTCCTGTTTCCTAAATAGGATCTTCTAGCAGCATTTTGGTAACCAAGGACCTGGGACAAGAGAGCTCTGTGTACAGCCAAGCTCCTCAGGGGCTTGAGTGCCCAGCGAGCTGAAGATAAAAAAATTATTTTCATATTTGATCACATAAATGTCACTGGATATATTTGCAACAACACACTCAAATCTCTCTGTAGGTATAGGGAGTCATAAGTGACACGAGTCCTCAAGATACACTCTGGTGAAGCCTTTACAGGACCTCTCATTAAAATTAAAATAATTTATGACTTCTTCCACTCCCTGGCACTTTATCACAGGTTCCTGCTACAGCAGCCTCACTTGATTTGTGACAGGATGGTACATGGAATAGAAAATATTAGTGGAAAGGACCCAGGACTCCATCCCTCTGGTGATTTGGTACGACGCCGAGAATGAAAATTATCTTCTTCTTTCTCAACTTGGCAACAAACTTTTTGCAACACCGTGTACTTTTTCTTAACCTTTTTTCTGTCTTTTTTCAAAGCCTTACTAAACGAATTGGATTATAAAAAAAAAGTTATTACAGTGGCAGCTGAAAGTACTGAGCAGCACATCTACAGTACAAATGATATATACAGTGATGTTAATTATTTACCAGTTCCCAGTTTGATTACATTTTGGGTGGTGATGACACTCAGGGGGCTTAATAGCTGCATAAAACATCGTGTTATGTTCTACAGTGTCCTAGAATAAAACACTGAAAAATTTATCTCTTCAAAATAAAACCATTCGGCCACTTAACAGGATTATGGTCAGATGAGTGATGAAAGTCCTAGAGAAGTTTTTCTTTTTAAAGCCATCCTACCTTTGAAGAAACAATCCTTGCTGTGGATAATGTAGATTTTCCTTCTCTGCAGACAGGAGGCTCGGTGCAGTTGACAATGATTTTCATAGAATTTGCCATCAGATCCACACACGGGCATGTAGGTGGACTTGCAATTCTCTACACATCTGCACTCGGGCTGGTTGGTGTCCTTGCTCACCACACACTTGCTGCCCCGGCCACAGTACTTCTTTTCACATGATGCATGGAGCCCATCCTGCCCGTAAAGCACTGGGAAGAGCAGAAAACAGGGTGAGCACGGCTGGGAAGGAACAGGAAAATGCACCAGTACAGGTTAGGAGGCAATCTGCTGGAGAGCCTCGGAGTCCTGAGGGACAGCAAATTGTCCACGGGTCAGCCAAGTGCCCCTGTGGCAGAGAAGGCCAATGGTAGAAAAGTAGAGCCTAGAATAAAATCCAGTGAGCATTTCAGTGCCACAAATTCCATTCAGAAAGTAATTCCAAAAAACCTCCAGCCAAAAAACTCGCAAGGAGCTTCAGCTTTGAGCAGCAAAGTGCTCTTAGGTGCCAGCACTTCAGCTCCTGTCCTGGTGTCCACATTCAGAGTCTAACTTCTACCCTGGGAGCCAGAAGTAGAGCATCCCCAAGGCTGAAATTTCCATGAAAGCTCAAACAGACAATTGCTGAGAGCTACTGAAATAAAATAACCCCTAAGCAAGACAATCACTGAAGTCAAGGAGTATTACAGGAAGATGCTTCTTATGTAGAAATGATCATCAGCACCCATCCCCACACTCTGAATAATGACATATCATGAAAAATAACTTTTGACTACTTCAAAGGAGTCACTGGATATAATGTTCTGAACATTACTGTGCTATCTGCTGTTGAATAGTGTAACATTTTGTGCTTCTAAAGTTTCCTCATTTAAGCACTTACAATAGAACATTATTATAATTCACCCAGGACAGGGCACTTCCAAACAAGCAGCTCCTCAGAATGATAATCAGCATTATGTTCAAGGAAGAGAGTTGGAGGAAATTAGATTATTCCATGTTAATTAGAGTACACAAAAGTTGAGAAGCACAAAGGGATGCTGCAAAAGGCATCAGGGGGGTTGGGAATCTCTCCAGAGCAGGAGACTCCCCAACCTCTCTGGGCAGCCTGGCACAGGCTCCCACCCCCTCACACCAAAGAACTTGCTCCTCCTGCTCAGAGGGAACCTCCTGGGTTCCAGCTAGTGCTAAAAAGCCCCAGGTCTCGCAGCCTTTCCACAGCAAAGAGATGCTTCAATCCTCTCTGCATCTCCATAGCCTATGCTGGACTCTCTCCAGTAGTTCCTTGTCCCTCTTGAACTTGGGAGCCCAGAACTGGACCCAGTATTCCAGAGGTATCCTCACTAGGGCAGAGTAGAGAGGGAGGAGAACATCCTCGACCTGCTGGATACACTCTTCTTAAAGCATTTCATCTACCAGTGATCAAGGAGTTAAAACGTGTGCACAAAGATGAGCACGAGTTTCTACAAACTCCCATTTCTCTTGGTCCCTATTAAGCCTTTGTTTTTATCACTGTAAATCTGAAAGGGGAAAAAAAAAATCTGTTATTGGAGGATTAACTACTTGACTCAATAGCTCATTAAAATTCCTCCAACCTGGCAAGCTAAGAAATATTGACTTTTCCTGACTCATAATAAACTAGAAGGTCAAAGCATCTCTGAGCAGTGCAAAAAGCACAGTCTCTGGAAGGAGTATCCAAATATTTTCTATTTACTTTGCTAATTGTTCAAGAATTTCTGAAAAACCTCCTCAGGAATGAACACTTTGGGACCTCCAGGAGAACCCACTTCCAAGGCACCCTCACTGCAGGTGATCTGCTGTAGATCTGAGCAGCAGAAATGATCAGGGCTTGAGGAAGCCCTGGTCAAGCACCTTCCTCCTCTTCCTCTCTGTGGCAGGACCTGCACGGGCACTTGGCTTACCCATCACCATGTGCCTCAAAAGCCAGGGTCTGGAGGTGGCTGTGGATGCTACAGATCTTTAAGCATCCAGCTTTTCTACAGCCAAGTCATTCTTCTGCTGTCTTGATCACTAAAAATTGATCTCAGAGCTCAGTGCAGGTTATTCACTGAAGGTTATTCCTGCCCTCCTTGTTCATGGGGGGGCTGCTCCCATTGAATGCATCAGGCCCCAGCTGCACCCTGCCCCAACAGCTACCACAGGCAGCAGCAAAAACCCTCTTGGAATCTCAAGTATTTTTGGTATTTTTGGTTTTTTAAGAGAAACTTAGTATTAGGGAAGAGAAATACTATTCCTACTGCAGTGGAAATGGGAAGGGGGGTTGGACTCAATCTCCAGAGGTCCCTCCCAACCCCACCATTCTGGGATTTGCCTGAACACACCAGACACAACCACTGCAGGAGCTACAGGGTTTCTGAGCCCAAAAGCTGCATTCCACAGTTCTATGGAAGAGACTTTCCTCGACTGCTCCAGTTGATGCCATGAGTGGGGAAGGACACTGGTGTGTAGCTCAACTGCATGAAATGCACCTGCCACTGCTATTTTTTTACTGGTCCTGTTATTAAAAGTGACTGAATTCCCTGCTCCTACAAGGATTATTAAAAACAGAAATGGGAAAGGTAATCAAGTGAAACTACCAACTAACTGCTCACAGCATTTACAAGCCCCACTGTACTGCACGGGGAAAGGAGCAATTTATTTAATTTATTAGTCACAAAGAAAGTCATTTACTTAGGTTAAAAATTGATCATCTTGCAAAACAAGCCAGTTTTCAACACTAATTAAGTTTACCCAACATGGCTGGAGTCTGGGGTGTTCTGCTGCATTAAAGCCAGAAGGATGGAGAGGGGAAGCCCCTTCGCACCCACCCGTGACAACAGCAATTCTCAAATGGGTTTCTGGCAGCCCCTGAGAAATTTGGAATTCCAGGGGAAAACAAGAAGCTGGTGTGGGTAGGAAAATAACTGAGTTCAGGTATTTCATAAGGCTGGTTAACAAGCTGCCTTCATCTCAAAGCAAGGCTTTAATAAAGAAAATTAAGCTGTTATTGCCACACTGGAGAAAATGAGTCCTCTGGCTGCTCATTAATTCATAAGGACAGAGACCTCACCTCCTTTTCCACATCACTAAATATGGCACAGATCAGACTAAGGCTCAGAGGCTGATTCTTTAGCTTTTCCTCACAACTACACTATTCCCTACTTCAGCAAAACTCCCAAACAGTCCAGGGGAAGGTTGGGCTCACAACAAGCATCCCCTTGAACTAAGCCCAAGCAGACAAACCCATCACACCCACCAGAACCCCCCAAACCCCCCAGTTTTATCATATCACTGCTGACCAAAGATGCTCATACACTGCAGAAGTGTAAAGTACTTGTAAAATGCCAGTTTGCCTGCAAGTAAAAGTGAGCTCCTGCAGGCAGCTGGGCATCCAGTTTTATTGCTGGAGAAAAAGAGTGGAGATGTCATCAGGACTGGAGCTCAAACTGGAAACTGGTCATGGGGCACTGGGAAGTGGTTTAAACTGGAATCTTCGATGCCAAATCCTTCAAAGGCAATGCTGCACCTTGCAGATGTTGTAACAAACTGAAAACATCATCCTATCCTCTACACCAAATACTCAGACTATAAACAACTTCTGCTACTCCATCAGGCAAAAGGGTGAGGTAACAGATCATGAGCTGTTCCTCCAGCATCTTCACACCACCCTTCCAACTCTTTTACCTTCCCACATTAAATAATCTTCTGTGGTCTAAAATATCACACCTGGAAGCAGTGATTCCTGCTGAAAACCACACGCTGCCTGTGCACACAGAGATATATGGCATCTAAGACACAACAGGGCAGGTGTCCCAGGACGTATTTGCACACATCTATTCCCACACACGCAATTCCAAAGGTCTGGCCACGTCCCATACACTCCACTTGCCACAGCTTCACTTCTGCTGACGATACAAAGCCAGATACTGCAGCACAGCACCTTAAACCTTCCTTCCCCAGCGTGTTTTTAAGATAAATCTTGAATAAGACAGGGTTGGAGGTAACAAAAGCTCAGAGATGTGACTACAGCACCTGGCTGCTGCTCGGTGAGCGAAGACGTGTGCTGCACACTATGTTGGTACTGCAGTGAAGTAAGAAAGGAAACATAGAGCAGGAGTTTGATGATAATTTGCTTTATGGGTTTCCCAGTTTTTCATTGCATGCCTGTTATGAGAGCAAAGAGGCACAAAAGCCATGGTAAATCACCTGGAGTAGAGGCATGGCAACGGTGCATGCGTTGTCTCCACTGCTAGCCCCTGGAGCTGTAATTTATTTAGTTTTACAGAGCAAAACCAGTGACTTACCCTGGAGGGTAACACAGAAAACACGATGGGCTTCAAGCATACGTTTTTCTACAGATGCAAACTATCTTCTTTCAAGTCCAGGAGGTAAATGTGTGTGTGTGGACACCTTGGAATAGGACCAAGGAGGACAGACCAACCTTGGAAGAGGAGGACAGGAAATCATAGAAGGGTAGGGGTGGGAAGGGACCTCTGGAGATCATCAAATCCAACCCCCCTGCCAGAGCAGGGTCACCCACGGCAGCCCGCATGGGAACAGAGCCAGGTGGGGCTGGAAAGTCTCCAGAGCAGGAGATGACAGATGATGGAGATGATGATGACACAGAAAGCCTCCTCAGACTAAAAACCAGCAAACTTTCCCAGATGGCCATTTTCTTTCAGAACAATTCTTTCCAAATTTAAAAACCAACCCCCCAAAGCAATGGCAAATCCCCTGCTGAAAGGAGCATTGCAATAATTCCACCGATGCCACCAATGCCAAGGGACCTGCTTAATCCCCGTCCACAGCTTAACATCAAACACAAGCTGGAATTGCTCAAGCAAAGTTCAGTAACAACGTGCAGTTATTCTGCAGATGGCACTGAGGAAGCACTCAGTAATCATGGGAGGATCTCTATAAATTTTTATGTCTTAAAGTGGAGATTAATGTTACCTGCTGTATCCATCAGGATTATGAAGCCCATTAGAGGTGATACCATGAAAAGGCATTTGAAAATTTCAAGTAACTATGCTATCTTGAAGTATTTACACCTAATTTTTATCCCATTTCAAATCCATTTAACCATTATGAAATCAAAAGCTTCATTAAATACTCTTTTTTGAATGGTAGCGTGGTTTATGAGGCTGCTAACAGGAAAAAAAAGAGAAAAAAGAGAGGCAACAGACGTGTACAATTGAAAAGATCCCAACACAAATTACTGAGAAAGAAATCCCAGCCAATATGAGACCATATATATTTAGATCCTTGCCATGAAACTCTACCATGCACAATTTGCTTGATTGTTCTCTTTGTGGAAGAGCTAAAAAGGCAATTCATGAAACTGCTCTTCACTGCATATTTATCTAAAGGCACCTATGATAGGTACTGTATTTTGAAGGCAATTTTATTACATTACTCCTGAGCAGCAGGTACAGACCTAGACCTAAACCTGCTGGACTGCTGCACAGCTCCTGGTGGCACCACTCCTCATCCTGCCAGCCAAGGAGCATCCCAGACCACATTAACACTCTGGTTTCTTTGGGAAAACTCCCTCTCAGAGCAATACACTCTCCTGAAGGAAGGCAATGGAATTCCCCTAAGTCACTGCTCCAAATCAGTCTTGTTGCCTTTAATCCTGTTCATCAATCTTCTGCCTGCCCCATTCCTTCACTCCTAATTGCAGAACTGGTCTTCCTTGTTTCCAGTGGTCTTTCATCCCCTGACCAGCTCAGCAAGCCCCAGCACTCTTCAGGCTGCTCTAAAAGGCAGGAGAAATCAATAACTCGGTGTCATGCATCTTTCTGCTGCTCCTTCAATGATGTTTTCATGGCAGAGAACACGAGAGGGTGCGAGTCCAGTAATGAAATATCTGTACACAACTTGCCTGCCTTCCTGGCGACTGCTCCAGTTGCATTACTGGAGGCAAACTGAATCAGCTGGATTTTCCCAGTTGTCTGCACTGTTAACCCTTACATCTCTCCATGGCACATTGCCTTTTGCTCTCTCCTTGCCCCCCCAGACAGCCCACCCTCACCCCGAGCCACTCACACCTCCCCTGGCTCCTTCACCCTTTGGAACCACAACTTGCCACGAACCCAGAGACCTCCCCAGCGTGCTGCTCCCAGACCTCCTTGGCACAAGGGAGCACACTCTCTCCTCCACCTGGTTTTCAATACCTGATTCCAAAACTTGAACAACTTCACCCTCGCTTTGTCCATTTCTACTCGGAGGGGGGTGAAATCCAAGGGGACCCGACCACGCTGCGGGGGCACGGGGCACCCACGGCCATCGCTTGTCACGCTCCTGTCAAAGCACAGGGCATCCTGCAATGGCTCAAGAACAAAAATGACAAGTTTCCATCTGAGCCCTATCCTATGGCTACACAAAAAACCTCTTTTTCTTATTTTTTAGACTGGTTATTTTGCAATAAAGCCATTTATCAGGAAATAATTGCATTTGTTTATTGTCTCTTCCCCTTACGTATGCACAAACCCGATATTATTTCAGATTGGAAAGATGTTTGCAGTTTCCTATTTATTTTCTCATTCAGTGCATGAGTTTATAGGGCTCATTGAGGAAAAAGAACAGAACCAGAAAGCCAGCTCATCATCATGTTTGACTCGAGAAAAGAACATTATTCTGATTATTTTTTATTGGAAGAATAAATAGATAACGAGCTCTTATAATTAATATCCATTTAGCTTCCTTGTTCTATTATTCTTGAATTCCCCTTAATAAAAAAATTAATCATCTGCTTTGCACCAAATTGCACAAGTGCCAGTGCACAAGGTTTCAATGTGATTGATTAGAGAGACCTCAGCATCACCACAGCAAAGCTTGTGTCAGCACTTCCCCTGGCATCTCCTTCTCCTGAAGAGGTGCACGGCGCACGCCTGGACCTTAGGAATGAAGTCTTGAAAACCATTTTTGATACTATGCTAAAGCACAGCCCCAAAATCTACAGGGGGGGGAAACATCAGACCTTCACCTGCTTTCCTTGCTGCTAGGAGGAGGGTGGCACTGGGTAGGACCTAAATAGACAGTGATTAAACTCCAGGTCTTGAGTAACTTGCATAGCTCAGCTGGTTAGCAGGGTTACCAAAGTGCTTACCCTCCAAAGGATGCAAAATCCAACTCCTGGGACAGCTTTGTCTGTTAAGGGAATACATTTATGGGGTCTTCCACTGTCCTTTTTCCTGCCACTTTATAGAATGACAGAATTATTTTGCTTGGAGGAGACCTTAAAGGTCACCAAGTCCAACCCAGCACTGCCAAGTCACCAGTAACCCCTGGCCCTCAGCACCACAGCTCCAGGGCTTTCAAACCCCTCCAGGGATCCCGGGGACTCCTCCAGGGTAATTTTCAAGCACAGAAGTTTCCAGAGGGAATCCATCAATAGTTGGTTGCATTTACGTACCACTTGCAATCCCTTCTGGCATTTACAACTGCACATAAACGAAGGCAGACAGCTGGGTGAAAATTAGAGGCTGGATTCATTTTATGAGTCTAATTTCTGAGCACTGATGTTTTTCTGTAAAAGTTGCCATTTGCTGGAAATAAATGAAGAGCAAAGGGGGAAAAAAAAAGTATTAAAGCTATTTCATTGTAATGGGGTTTGTGTTAGTGCAGGTGTTTTGTATTTGGGTGGTTTTTACTTCTGGGTGAAGTGTAATGCATGTTTGACACATGGCTACTTTCCTTGATGGAAGAGGCAGCCCCAGCAACAGGATTAGTGCCATTTCTGCATCGCTTCTACATCAGCATAAACATCCTGCTGGAAACTGTTGAGGTTGCACAGTGTCTTTTCACATTTATTTATTTATTTCCAAGACATTTATGTTTTCCTGCCTGGATGCCTCAGAGCCTCATAGATTACAAGTGGAGGAGAGTTGCCATATACCAGAAGCGTGTGAGCCAAACGGGTCCATTATGAGGAGAATTACAACCACACCACCACTGAAGGAGGATGGATTACATCTGTGTTGGGATGCAGAAGGAAAAAAACTGATTTATAAAAACATCCCGAGCCGTTCTTCAGGAAGGGAATTAACTGACAGAGGAACCTTCTGACTGACTTGGCGTAACCAAGTTGTTTGCTCGCCTGCGTGTAGCCCTTGTAATTCTTAAGGAATCATTTCATTCCAGGCTATCAGAAAACTGCAGCATGCAAAAGGGCTAAAGGGACAAAAGCCACGAGAAGAGTGCACAGCTCGGCTGCTGCCTTTGCACCACCTCCAACTCCTCCTCCACCCGTGGCTCAGCTTTGTAAAGAAAAATGCCATAGGGAAAAGGTGAAGCCCTGGGGGATACCAGTTTGAAGAGGGATGGGTCAGTACAGTGGAAGAGAAGGGTCTCCTAGCTGTTGTCTACAACCCCACCGTGCTCTCCAAGAGCATCACAGGTGACCTGCAGATCATCCAGAAGCCTCAGCAGGATCCTCTGCATATTTCATGAGGCTGAACCAGTCACACAATGCAGCACCTGATGTGGGGAGTGATTTCCTTCCAGGTAAGGGCAGAACAGTAATTCTGGTGCATCACATCCATGGTGAGCCCTGTACTCACGTGCACCTTTTCTTCTGAAAAGGCTTCAGAGGAACCCCAGAGAAGGTCAGTGGGACAGGGAGGAGAAAGCAGCAAGTGTTTTCCAATCACCCACTGTGCTGGTACAAGAGAGGGGCCAGGAGAGCACGTGAGACTCCAGCCACAAACCCCACCAGGCACCCAGGCCATGACTTGGCCATCTTCCAGTTCAAGCTTCTTTGAAGCTGCTGGAACAATTTTAGGGAAGCATTTAATAAAAAATGTATGTGTTTTTATAGATATATTTTTATTTTTTCAAGACAACTGGTGCAGGAAGAGACTAAATCCCTTCTGCCCATAACATAAATCAAACCCTTCTCTGCATATAGAAACTGATGCCCCATCAGTTGGTGCAAAGCACTCCTCAAACCTGCCCCACCAGGACTGGCTCAACCAACATCTGCCAGGGGAACAGTCACAAAAGGCAAGCAAACATTTCATTG
Organism: Chloroceryle aenea; assembly: GCA_013399075.1. Lineage (NCBI taxonomy): Eukaryota > Metazoa > Chordata > Aves > Coraciiformes > Cerylidae > Chloroceryle > Chloroceryle aenea. The sequence continues at coordinate 72,376 of VWZY01009100.1, forward strand.
AGACTGCAAAGAACTCAAAGACCACGGTGCTGCCCAGCCACGGTGATCCACACAGCAGCAGAAAGTCATGCTAGAAGTGAGTTGAGGATGTTCTCAGATCAGTGCTCAAGTAAACGTGGAGTAAAAGCCACATCCAGATGTGCACACAGCCAGTTCTAGCTGCTGTGTCAGCAAAACATCCCAAAACCCCACCATGACATACCCCCCAAAGTCCCTGACTAGAGTCAAGCCTCAGCAACTCCTCATCCTCTAGCAGGAGAGGCCACAGAGCCTTCAGGCTTTAGTTCAGTGCTGGTCAGCATGACTGAGCAGGAAAGGCTCCCTGAGCTTGAAACATCACCACAGCACAACGCCGATCAATAACCATTTGCATTCCCCTCTCCCATTCTCTGTTACCTTTCCTGAAGTTCTTTTCCAAGACTGAGAAATCAGAACTGTTATTTTCTACAGCACATCCAGTTCTCCTGCATCTTGTGTCAATTGTGTAGTTCTCCACTGGTTTAAGCTTCTATTTCTTGTCCTACTCCTGGATGCTGCCACACTCCAGCATTTTGCAGACACAACACTTCGTTTTCACTGCCTGATCCATCTGGTACCAACATCACCACACAGAAACCTTCATTTCATACAGGACACCACCTTGATGTTTTGGTGCCTGACAGCAAATGCACCTCAGACCTAAGAGCCTGTCCCTGATACCAACCATCTGAAGCTCTGTCCTCAGGGCACATCAATATTTGACCCTCCTTCCTGACGATTTTCCTCTCATCAATAAAGGAAATTATCCCAACTGTGCTTGAGGATTTTCCTCCTTAAGGCAGTTTAACAAATAATCCTGCTCCTGAATATCAGATTCCAAGATCTCTGCCTATTCCTGAGGTAACCCCCCCCAGTAAACATCCACCCTCCTTTGCCACATCACCCCAACTGCAAGAAGCATATGAATCAACATCTTAAGGCCCTCAGTTAAACTAAAGACAGTTTTTTATCCCTAGTTACCCCCCACCAGCAGTTATTTCTCCCTGTGCTTCTTATACAAAGGAGGACAGAAAAATTAATGCCATTTCTACTGCATTACAAACCTTCTACTCCCTCCTTACTTGCTCTGTGTCAACAGAAGCATTTTACCTGATGGAAGACTTAGAGAAAATTGAAAGATAATGCAGTAAAAAGAAAACCAACCCAACAACTACTAAAAAGCTACTTTCAAAGTGAAAAGCCTTCACATACTGTTGTTCCAAGTGGCTCAGAGGGTATCAGTGTGGAAAAGAAGCATCAGCACTGAAACATTAACATTAGCTGCTTTGGTTTGATTGAGAAATAGGAACATCATTGGTTTCTCAGGCTGAGATTCACAATGTATAAAGAATAATCCACAAGAGGAGAAAGCAGATTAAAAGGAAAAAAGTCAGTAACAAATTAAGGGGTTTAGCAGTGGATGCATTTTTGTTACAAAGCTTTTTAATTTAATCTGAAGTTTCTTGATTTCCACTGCTGGGCATCTGGTTTGGGAAATTGCCCAGCAGGGAAGAGCCCTGGAAGTTTTATCCCCTCATGTGGCATCAGAGCTGGTTCACAGCTATGCACAGAGTCCATCCAGGACTTATCCTGCTGCTAAACAAAGGCTGCTGCCTGCACCCAGGGTGTGGGAGCCCTTCTCCTTTATTCACACCAAAAAAGCAGGTGGAGAGCTGAATCTGGAAGGGAGGATGAAAAATAAGAGGATGTCAATTCAGCACCTTCCCTTCTCCAGTGCTCTGTACAAGGAATAAGAACAAGCAACAACTGATAAAATCAACGAGATGCTGTTTCCCTTCAAACACAAAGGCACCAAATGAAACCAAGAGGGTCATGTTTAATAGAGGAAGAGCAAAAGCTTGGGATAAAAATCAGGAATAAGCCACAATCAGTCATCAGGATTTAGTATCTCATATTTATATCATCAGGATATTTTCAGGATATTTTCAGGATATTTTCAGGATATTTTCAGGATATTTTCAGGATATTTTCAGGATATTTTCAGGATATTTTCAGGATATTTTCAGGATATTTTCAGGATATTTTGGGCAAAAGCAGCATTATGAGCCTTTTTATTCTTTTAAGAGGATAAATTAAACATTTCCCATTCAGAAACGTTTGCTTCAGAGACAAAAAAATGAGCTCTTTCAGCCCCAGCCTGGCTCCTCAGCTCACACCGTGCCCCAGGATGGGCTGCTGGGAGCCCCTGGCCGTGGCTGGACAACACAGCCCTCCTCACACCCCCCTTCTCCCCCGTGGCTCCATCCGATCAACTCCAAGCCATTTGTGATGTATCCAGCAGGCAAAATCCAAGCGGTGTTTTCTCCTTGCAGATTTAAATAGGATTACTGGCAGCAGTGAAAAGTGAAGTCCTCTGCTAAACAACACACCGGGGATGGCAGCTACTTTCCAGCCTTGGACTGCAAATACCATCTTGCCAAAGCTTTCTGTACTAATGGGGCTTATTTTCTCTCTAGGAAAGGAAAAGGCGGGAGAGAATTCAATTTTTATGTTTGAGTCTCCTCTGGATGTGCATGTGTTCCACTGCTCCCATTCCCATTAACACCCAGCATGGGGAAATTCAAACAACTTCAGAGCTTCTACCAGCTGGGGTTATCCAGCAGACAGAGCAAATATTTAAAATTAGTTGAAAATTTCCCTCACTAAATAATGTAGCACAACTTTGACTTCAAAACCTCCGCTTCTCGTGGAAATATTTGTCTCCAGCTGAAGTACAAACTGGAGCTGACAACTATTCCAGTTCAAAATCCCCACTGACGCCAACAGGAGATGGGGTTTGGACTCGATCTCCAGAGGTCCCTTCCAACCTCAACTGTTCTATGATTCTATGAGTTACATTTGCAGAGCAGGTCTCCAGAGGGTGATTTACTGACTCCAACATGACTTGCAGGCACTAAATGCCTGCCTCCAGGTTATTCGGGTGGAAGAACATGAACAGTGCCCATTTTGAGGGGAAAAAAAAACCCCAAAAGGTCTGAAGCTGTCAATGAAAAGATGTCCCTTGGGTCTCGCTGTGAAATGGAGTGAATGACCGGGTGGCAAAGAGGAGAGGGGGGAAGGAAAAGAAAAAAAAAAAGGAAAAGGAGAAAAAAAAACCTGCTCTCAGTGTGCAACGGCAGGAGTGATCTTCAGCTACAGCTGAGTTTCCCAGAAGTTCACATTTCCAGTCGTGACTGTCTGAACAGCCCCCACTTATGTGGGTAAAGCACATGAAAAATTAAAAATTACAAGAGCTGTTCCTGTGAAGCAGCCTCTGCATTGGAAACAGGGCTCAGATTCCTAGGAATAGAGTCATAGAATCATTCAGGTTGGAAAAGACCCTTGGGATCATCAAGCCCAACCATTAACTCTACAAAGTTCACCCTAAACCATGTCCCCCAGCACCCCATCTCAACCACCCTTAGACACCTCCAGGGATGGGGACTCAACCCCCTCCCTGGGCAGCCCATTCCAGTGTCTGGCTGCTCTTGCTGGGAACAATTTTCCCCTAATGTCCAGTCTAAGCCTCCCCTGGTGCAGCCCAATTCCATTCCCTCTGGTTTTACTGCTGATGACCTGTGAGAGGAGACCAGCACTGACCTCTCTACACTGTCCCAAGCTGGCACAAGAAGCTTTTTGGGTTCAAATCCCCTCACAGGACCACCCCAGCCAGAGCCACTGAGCTGCACGAGCTGTCTGAGCCTTGTCTGGATTTGTTACCACGTTCCCCCTGGCAATTTAAATGGATTGGATACTGCAATATTGCTGGGGGATCAGATAGCATCACGTGAGCAGCAGATCTATTTAACACAATTAGTAGCACACACATAGATATTAAAGGTGCGGGAGAAGCAAAGACTCATAAATCAATCCTCCTGGCTTAAAGCAAATATTGCATTTTGCAAGAAGAACTGAGGATCTCTCCCCTTCTCGTGCACCTCTCCCAGCACAACTGCTTCGTGCACTCAAACCCAATAAACTCCTGAAGATCTTTGAAGACACCAAGTGGGATATGGCAAAGCAAGCTGCTAACGCCGAGCTTTGGAGCGCATGGTCCAAGGGGAGTCCACGGCAGGGCCGAGGCAGAATGCATTAAATCTCAATTAGATCACAGTACACAACAAAGCACACAACATTACCATCAGGTTTGCTCAGCCAAGGATTAAGTGGTTTCCTTCTGAGAGCTCTGTGCTCGTCAAGCATCTCGGGGAGCGAGCGGCTCTTTGCCTCTGTGCTCTTCAGGAGCTGCACCCATCGACCTCGGAGGGAGCTTTGGACACAGCTCAGGCTTTTGGAAGTGCTTCCAGAGTGTTTTTAGCTACTGGTGACTGGGGGGGTGAATTTTTTCTACGCCTGAATGTCAAAAAGGGGGGTGTAGAAAGAAAATAGGCAAGAAAAATAATGCTTGGATGGTATACTTGGAAAAAAAAAAGCCATTGACTCTAGTAAGGGTAATGTTCTAGGCATTTTTGAAGCGGTGATTTAGGCAACATTCCGAAGCCATTATTTGCAAATGAGTTTGTTAGACAGTGCTTAGCATTAATAAGCCCTCATAATTAACGTGCACAAACAGTTTACTCCCGGTATTATAAATACAAGCAGCTGAGGTGCACCTGACAGGCAGGCGAGCAGGGATCTGCAGGCTGGGCTGGTCACAGTGTCCTACACCAGGTTCCTGCAGCAGCACCTCCAGGAGGATTTATTGAGTCACATAAAAGGATTTTTCACACAC
>VWZY01009101.1:0-10464 GCA_013399075.1 Chloroceryle aenea
AAAGTTTCACTGTGTTATTTTTCAGTCATATGAATCATTTAAAAAAATCAAAGTTTTAATTACCTTTGAGATACACAGTACTGATTTTGCAGATCTCTCCTTGCCTTCATCACAGCAGGAGAAGGTGAAACAGCTTAATAAAGACAGGTAAGTGTGATTGTTCATTACATGTTCAAGAAGACTTCTAGATGGGATTTCACTTGCTACTGAAGGATTGAGACAAGCTTATGCTACAAGGCAAACTGATATTAATAATTCTCTCATGTCTTGAAGCACCAGTATGAGACATGAAGACACCCTAAGTGACTTGATAAACCCTGAGTTCCAGGCACTGTGTTATCAGACCCCTGTGGTGTGGCTCCCACTTAACTTTAAAAAACCTAAGACTGAGACTGAAAGGAAGAACAAAGAATGATATTGGTGTCAGCGTGATACTTGTTGAGTATTGTTAAACAATAATATGAGAAGCTTGGGAGTCGCTGGGCAAAAGTTGTTTGTTTGTTTGTTCTTTCCAACATGTTTGTTAATTGTAAAATAGTTATCTATTGATGTAAGTAAACTAAAGAAAGACATTTCCAGAATAATACATGGAAATAATATAGTGGTATCAAATTAGACCTGTATATGAAGTAAAAACATGAAAATCCCAGACTCTTTCTCTAGCAAAATAAGTGCTTAACTGATTCAAAGAAATATGTTTAGACACACTAATAAATGCAACCTCAAAAAGTAAACTCTTGAGAAATGGTATCAGTCAGTTTTGTAAGAAAATAATTCACTTTCTTCTGGAAGAAATGGACAATTCAACTCTTAATTAATAACGTTAAATCAAAAGAATTATTAAGAAAGAGAAGAGAGAACAAGAAGTGAAATAGAATCATTATGTCTATAGAAGAAGATTAGAAGGCAAAGTATTAAAAATTTGCAAGACAAATTTGCAATGTGTGATGATCAGAGTATATTTGGGAGAAAAGGGGAGAAGAGAGATGGAAAGGGAAATGGAATATATATGGAATGAAGAACAATGAACTTAAATGGACAAAAATAATCAGCCTAGTCAGTGGTCTACTAAATTTAGCTCTGAGTGGAATCCTTTTCATTTATATTCATGGTCTTTCAGACTTTATTTATTGGTACCATAATGTATTCCAGGCTATCGCCCTAAAAATGAGGTGAGGAAAGATTAAGTCTAATAACAAATATGAAAGATGGTGGATGCTAAGTGTCTGGTGTAACTAAAAGACTCTTAAAGGGGGACTAGATGGATGACATAAGAGTGATGCATGAATTTGATGGTTGGCACAATTACAGGGGTTTATAGGGAAATAGGTATCAGGATACCATCCAGAACTGATCTGTCTTGGACAGTGCATGAAGACTACATCTGTACCAGCCAGTGATCATGCCTAGGACATGGACTATTGCTGTGCACTGGAAAACAAATAACACTGGAACTGTAAGAATACTCCCTAGCATAAAACTGACTCCTTCCAACTAGCATTCTCCCAAACAGTTCCTGGCCCTGTTTCAGGAGCCTGAATAACACAGGCTCCATAGGCACTGTCAGTTTGCACACAGTCATTCAGGTTTGGCAGCCAGGGAGCTCCATGCCACATTAGCTTCAATACCTGGGAGGGGATCCTGGACTTGTTAGCACAAATGTAGCCCAAGAGGCAGACTCCAGAATACACTGCAGCAGCATTAAGGTTGTTACGTGCATCTCCTCTTCCTCTATCAAGCTGTGACTCAGATAAACTTTCTGCTCCTAGACAATAGTAAAAGGAACAGGTTTCTTGGAAAAAGCACGGTTTGATTGAAACTATAAAGTTTCGTGAAGCAGACTTGATTTAAAAAGAAAAATTGATTGTTTTGTTTCTGAGATCCAAAAAAGAGTATCCACCACTGTGATCCAGTCGGATTCTCATACATAAACATCAGTACCAGTAACAATAAGGTCTCTACTGATTTTCTTCTTGACTAAGTTAGAATATGGAGTTATGAATGTATGCATGCATGTCCCTCTATTATTTTTTCCTGAATTCCTATCTGATTCAAGTACAGAAAACACCTAAATCTACATGTGTCTATTCAAATCATACACTCTGCTACAAACAAGCTACTTTAAAGAATGACTTGCAAACAAGTATATGAAAAAATCCATTTTTGACCACTAGATGAGACTAAGACAGAGCCTGTATAAATGAAGGCAAATATTCAGAAAAAATGCACAGATTTATGCCATGCACATTTTAGATAAGTAAGCTTTACTCTAAACATCTCAGGTTATTTTTATATTTTCCTTCATATTCTTAATTGATTTATCCTTTTGCACTTTATATGTGTACACTTACAAAACAGGTAGACAAAGGAGGGAGAAAATGATTTTAATAATTAAAATTAAAACAGAATGCCCCCAGACCTGCAGCAATGCCTATGCTTAGTTTGCATATGTACATCACCTAACATAATAAATTTCCTTCCTCACCCTTACTTTCAGCATTATCATGAGACAAATGAAATCATTCAAGTGATTTTCATTTTCAGATAATTTTGTTGTTCTGACACTCTCAGTAACTACAGCTGTGCTCACAAAAATATACACTTCTTCCTGGAAACTCCCCCAGATCATCTTATTTTAGTCAAAAAGACACAGAGACATGAAACATCAAAGCCTTTCTAATAATTTTGTAAGTCAGGTCATGCAGCAAAGTATTCTTCCCTTCCTGGTATTCATGTCACATGTGATGACACTGACATAAATAATAGTAGTTATCCAAGAAAATATTATTTAAAAGATGATCATCAACAGAAATGATAATACACAGATTAGTCTCTTAGAAAAATAATTACAGCCATCAGGAAAAAGAAAAAAGCCTTAAAAAATACTGGGAGTCAGTAGACTATTCTCTACAACTTTTGCATTCTCACCACTTAAAACTTATTTCCTTGTAGTTCAACTCTAATTAGTTTATTCCTTGCTTGACACTTGAGCAGTTAAGCATCTTTTAATAAGTCAAATGTACCGAGCATTGTACCTAGCATGAAAGTTTCTAGTTTTTATTTCTTAGCTGTAAAATTAAGTACTCAACCCCATATCTTTGTGATGTACGGTTATTATTACTTCCACAACCTGAAACCACAACACGTCCAAGATTATACTTGCAAGTAGGGTATAAACTTCTGCTTGCTTTCAGTTTAACGTCCTACATGCCATTGTTAAAGCTCTCTTTCCAATAAAATTACCACGAGTACTTAAGTAGAACATTAATAAACAGCAAGAGTAAGGAAGGGTTGCTTGTTGTAGATTATTGCTTTCTCTAGTCCAAGCAGTTTGGGCTATGTTACTGAATCTAGTGATAAATTTTTATAGCTCTGATTATATCTACAGTAAAACAAAATTTATGTACTTTTTATTTGGTCTATAAAAATGCATAGAAGCAGTGGATAAAATTACTTCACCTGGTTTACTGCTAAGGTCAGGAATTTAAGGATCACGTGTCTTACCACTGTGCCCACCCTAACCGAATATACTGAGAACAGGGAAAGAAAAATCTATTTCCTGGATAAGCATGGATGGACAGTTTGTTTCAGCCTGTCTATAGTATAATGGTGTAAGACAGGTGAGAAAAGGAAGATATCTGAGTGTCAGAGCATCCTTTAACACTGCATTACATTTAACTGAAAAAAAGAGGTGAAGAGAGATTTCTAATGAATAAAGAAGCTCACAATTATAACCTGATCTTTCCTGAATATATGTAGATTTCACATAACATGTATGAAATATATACACATTTCTTTCACATATTTTTCAGCATAGGTAAAATCTCAACTATGTTGTTCCTATATTCATTTGATCGTGCAAATTTCAAAGGCATGAGATGGTTCATACCTGTATATCCAAGAGGTGTCTGTCTACGTGTCTGATATTTATATGCAAACACACTACAGGAGAGGCAGTGGTGCTTTATGGCATTTATCCCTTCTTATCAATTTTAGTCCAGGCAGAAAAATCAATGAGATTTATTGTCTTTAATTAATGCTGATAGAAATATTTATATCACAACACATTTCTAAAAGTTGACCGTGAAACTGGTGGATGCTCAGTCCTGGCATGCAATGTGATATCAGGGTAACATTTGGTTAACCATCACATATTTCAGGTTTTATTGAGAATTCAGTAAAACTGGTAATGACACTCTTGCCATCTGCTTCTCATATTCTGCCTGAAATTCCAATTCACTGCAGCTATGATTTACACAACTGTACTTGACACGGTGCCTATCTGTGTTTACAGGGGAACTCACTGGCCTCCCAGATTAGCTTTACAAGTGTAAAGTGTACCTTTACAGAAAGGTACCTCAGACATCTACACAGACAAGTACTATTTGTCTTACCAGAAACCTTGGACTCTCTTCTGTAGCATAACTTTTTATGGTTCATAATCTGTATGTGTTACATGAGAGAGACAAAAATGAGGAGAGGGGGAAGAGTAAAAAAGCTAAATGATTCCCCTGCTTTAGGTGAAGATCAGAATATTGGCAAATCAAGCAGTGAATGATGACTTTCTGGTCATTTAAGTAATCTGAAAAATAACAGAGATCACTAGTGCTCCCAGAACATATCTTTGTCAGTACCTTCCTCTTCTAGGAGAGTGAGCCTTGCTAGCTTTCAGCCCCTACATACTTCTAGTACGCAACAGGCAAGCATATGCACCATTTCTAAGTGACAGACCAAAAGTGTGAGATAAGTAGAAGACTTATATGCTTGCATTTTGACTATATTTGGGAAAATTTCTGACTAAGAAGGAAAAACAGTGTTTCTGATCAGGGTGAGCTTCTGTGTGGTCATCTGGAGAGGGAAGGACTTCGTTACTGATGGTTTATTTATGTTTGCTTATTTTTAAATGGCAGCTGTCTGAAGCTGTTCAGTGTTTGAAGCATGAAATTAAGTCTCAGAAGAGATGGAGTAGAGGACAGAATGCCAGGGAGTCAATCAAAAGTTCACAACATAAGTGACTTACCCCATTGGCCTGAGAATATATCACAAAGCTTCCCAGTCTGTCATTTGCTAGTTGATATAATTGATACAATCTTGCATCATATAGATATATATAGGGCATGCTTCCTTTCATACTCCTGGCATTCACATGCATGCAGTATGAATACTCAGTAGTCCACACAACTATATTATTGTGTTGTTCTTTTCTAATAAAGATATTTAATAAAGACAAAAGTAAACCATGTAAATGCCACATGTCATCTTACCCTGGGTGCATTTGACATAATTCTTGCCTGACACACAAACCTTTTTCCAGCCAGTAAGTCTGCTGCAATACCCTCCAGTTTTTCTATTAAATTATCTTTAAATATAATCTGAAATGATAGTATTCTTCCTGAGACTTTTTTTTTTTTTTGAAGGAACAGGGAAAGAGAGACATTTTAATTAAATGTACTCATTGTTGATGGCAACCCAACATTTTCACTTCTAAAAACTCCACTAAAAAAGTTCAGATGAAACATGATTCTTAATAATCAGAGGCACAAGAGTATTGTAGAGCTGATGTTTTAATATTATTCTTTGACTTGACACCATTGGGGTATACTTTTTTTCCCCTGAAATATATTTGATAAAGTAATAGCAATCAAAGGGCTATGGTAAACTAATAGATGTAATGAAACTCTATTGGCATCCAGAGACCTCTGAAACTGGAAGGAGCCAAAAGATTAATTTGGAAATCTCTCTTTTGTTAATTTATTACATTCCTGTTTTCATAATTCTCACATGCAATCACGATACAGTACAGGTGAAAGTTACAGGTGAGAAAGCAAGTGAGATCATTGAGGAAATTACTCGGGAGTGGGAGGATCTTTAGAAACCCACCGTAACGTGTCACTTCTGATTTCTCTCTTATTCCCTCCTTTTTTATATCTGAACCTTTGTAAACCCTGAGAAGCTTTTCTTGGGGGACGATGGGGTGGAGATTGGCTGTCACTGGGAAGAACTGCAAGAGAGATGACCTACCCGTACTTTCACAGACCAGAATGGCTTTTAATGCAGAACACAGTGATGGGATCCTCCTGTCAGCAGCAATGATAGCCTGGAAATCAACAAAGAGGCATAACCTGTTAATACAGACTCACTCCAGTGACTTCAGCTGAGTAGATTCCACACTAACAGAAAGAAAGGGGACAAGTCTCTGAAAGAAGACAAACTGGTCCTGAGGGGAAAATATGTATGTATGAAGCAATGACAAGGCTAAGATTTTTGCATTTTAGCATATGATTAGTTTTTCATTACTACAAAAATATATGTTTGATCAGGATGACTTCATGACTCTTGCAGGGACAGCATCTTTATTGGGCCCAACAGCACCACCAACTCATATATGGTGCATAAGATGGAATTTTTATCTAATTTTATCTGAATAGAGCTATAATCCATCAAGGAACAGGAACACTTCAGCAAATGTGTACTCAGCAAATAGCTCCAAAGCATCACCTGTCAGGGGGAACAGCAAGTTCAGAAGCCCATGATAAAAGCCTTGGCTGGTTAGGTCTTACTGCACAGCATGAAGGAGCAGAAACCACAGATGAAAGCCATAAGGAATGACTGCAGAACTGACTAAGCTCAATTAAATGTTGTGCCTGGAAACACTGCCAAATGTGGGAATGATTTGCAGGCCATGACTTCATTGATAGCAGTCCTCCTTTGACCAAGTGCTGACCTAAATGCTCTACCTTGACCCTTGACACATCTTAGTTTTTTTGTGGCTATCAGGGAATAGCAGGAGCCAGCTGGCTCCTGGCAGGGCTGGCCTTGAGCCCAGACTTTGAGAAGGGAGTTTCCCCCATTACTAACAAAGCATAGGTTTCTCAGCAATGTAGATCACTCATACTTGGGGATTAGGAGGAAGAACTCCAATCCAAGAGTTTGGTCTGGTGCAAAGTTTGATCCTTGACTGTTTCGTTAACAGACTGGGAAATCATGATTCACATAGCTCTAGTTCTAAAAGTTCTGCATTTACTATTTGATGCATTGATCCTTTCACTTAATAGCTAGCCCTTAAGCCATAATAACTTACAGATATATGCATTTATTCTACAATACTCTGAAAGGTCTTTTTAAATATTCATTATATTCTGCTAAATAAGCAGCCCTCCTTTCCAGGAGGCCTGTGATTAACTCTCCTTTCATCCGTCACCACTGTACACTGCCTTTGGGAAAGCCTGATCCTCTTGCCACTCCGAAAATGTAACTTGAACCAGAACTTATTTTTCCTACTTCTGCTACTGACAAGCTTCAAGACTTTAGGCAAATCACTTGACCTTACTGCATCTCACTTTCCTCTCCATTAAAATGGGGATGGCGCCTAGCTTCATAAAGTGTGTCAGTCGTACAAATTAAAATAAAATGCTATGGATCAACTTAGTATAATAATTCTACACACAATGGAAATTAAGATGATGTCAATGACAAAGCTGTCAAACCAAAACCGCACCTGGCAGCCAAAAATCTTGTATCAGCACCATGGCCCAGTGCCACCTGTAAGGCTATAAAAAAGGGAAGGGACACATTTGTTCAGCTCACTTGACAGGATCATCATCACTAGCTAGAATTTCAGGGCTGCTTTATTTTTCCAAATCAATGCAGGATGTAACCCACTGCTAATTTCTGTAGGTAACAGAGGAAAATACAGGAGGTGTATAGAAAATTTTGCTATGGAAAAGCAAGTTGGCAACACACTACATTGTCCAGAAACAGTTCTAATAATGTCTGCTAATGCTGGTTTAAAATGGTGACCTGCCTGTGACTAAATCTTCTGAATACTGTGCGATAATTACTTCAAACTGGCATCAAATTTAATTGTATGGTAAATTAATGAGTAAAAGGCTTCTTACTGTTGTTTAATAAGTATGAAGGAAATATACTTAATTTTTCACATAATGTAGTCAAATTGCATAAGCAATAAGTGCATATTAGATGTCGTATTTATTACACCAAATCTGTGAACACTGTTAATACATTAACATTTAAGAAGGTAGCCCATGGCAAGTCAATTTCACAGCAATTAAAACTGAAAAACTGGTAATTGACATTTGATAAGTGTGTTAATTGATATCAAGCTCGCAATAGCTAACATGTTAAATGTCAATTAAATCCATGTGTTTTTACAATTAGAATTTATTAATAAAGAATCTAATTACAAAATGTTGGTTATGTCAGTTTATGTTAATTATGCAACAACTAAATTTGTAGCAGAAAAATTCCTTCAGCACTCCAAAATTTCCCCTCATTTTTATCATTTTACATTCAACATGCTGTCTGTTTTTTCCTGTTGTGGCTGTCACGGAGCTGGGGGAAACATTAAATTGGGTAGTGTAGAATTACTGATCCAACCATATGATAGTGGGGGGGATAGTCAAGATGAGCACTTCCAGCATAGCTTTGATGATGACCACCTATTCAAGTATCTTCATAGAATTTTAAACAATTTGTCTATAATTTTGTGAAAGTGCTGTTAGGAAATATTCTATATTAAAGGTCTTAAGTATTCAGAAAACCCAAAACCCAAATTTTCCTCACTGATCACCATGTGCTGTTCCTTTCATTTTTGTACCAGTGATTCTAAACACTAATCATGCAGCCATGCCTGGACTACACAGATCATTGGTATTTCCTTATGGCTCAAGATGGAAAAATGCTTTAGGCAAGCCAACCGAGAAAATGGGATGATGGGCATTGTTTCATAAGTCTGATGTTCAGTTACAGAGACTGACTCAGAGATTTCTAGATTTTTTATTTTTAAACTAGAACAGTTTGGCTATTTACCCATCACTGCCTGGGACAAGAAAGTAACCAGTGTCAAGATTTTGAGCAAAGCTTCGCTAGAAAAAAAGCAAACTGGAAGCAAACATAAGACATTACTCTTGTTCTTGCATAAGAGATAAAACATCTGATGTCTATGGCTTCTGACAGGGCATCCAGAGAGTGGGATATGGCCCTAACACACATCACATCTTGCTGCAAGAGTCATTTTTTGTCAGCAGATCAGCATATTAAGCAAGTTCCCATCCAGCTGCAATCCATTCCCTGACCACCCCTAATCATCTCTCTTGGAATACTTACAGATCATCTGGGGAGATCTGTTCTACCACATGTTTCTGGTTCCTGCTGTTGTTGGCACCGGGCTTTTTTAGGCTGGAATTGATGGAGTATGGGAAGAGGAGGTAATGCCACCGAGAGGTTGAAGAGATGGATAAAAGTAGAGCTGCTGGAAGTGACTGGTGGCATCAGACAGAAAGAAAGGCAGGCAGGCAGGAGAAATTACTGGAGGGAGAGAGCATCAGGCACCATATGCAGGGGAAGGGACAAGGCAAGTAGGAAGTACAAAAAAAAAGAGTTTAATATCCTTGAGGCACATATTGGAAATTAAGATAATTATAAGAAGGGGAAAGAAGCCAGGGAAAGTGAAAGGCAGGAGGAAAAAAAAAATTAAAAAAATAAGGAGTCTGTACTATTTCTTTTTCATGTAGAGATTGATTTGAATTTGTGAAGGGAAAGAGTTCAAATCAGGGCAAATAGGAGAGCAATTTTTTTAAATGACACCTTCAGCTGTAAATCTTAATGACATGTATATTGGGCTGCATTAACCATTTCTATTCTGTGAAAAAAATTCCCTTTTTTCACCACTTTTACATCTTTAACTTCCTGCCGGTTGACATTTGGCTGCTGCATTGGAATTTGAACAGATACTCTTTTGTGCATTGTAAGATCACCAACAACAAAGGTCCGTTTACCTAACAGTTAAAATTGATTCTCCATTGGTCTTGTTTGTTGGTTCAGAACACTTGTTTCAATTGTCACTTCTGCTATTGCAACTTCTACAGCTTACTTTGCTTTTAATTTGACACTAATAAGGAAAAATTGATTTTATTTCCACTTATTTCCCAGCTTGTCACATGTTCGTCTCCATTTGGGACAACATGCAATGCTGTCTTCCTTTACTGTGAGAAGGAAAATTAGGTTTACACTAAAGCGAGATTTTGTCAGGAAAGAATGTTTTGGCCTGACAATACCTGTAATTAAATTCTTAAAGAGAGGAGTGCTGAGCTGGAAGTATTTAAAAATTAACCTCCTTTGAAATCTAAGTGCAACACCTTTTGGTACCTTTAAATTAAAATTGATCCAGTAAAGTGGAATAGTCGATTTTTTTTTTTTTTTCTATGAGGAGATTTGTGTCTCTGTCAACCAAATTTGAAATCCAGAAGAAAAGCATACTTCAAATTTCACACACTGTAACATCATGCATGAAAGAGAAAGAATAAGACAGGATTTGGGGGAAAAAGTTAAAAAAAGAGAACAAAAGAGTTGGGAGGAAGTGGTAAAAAGCTGCTTTACAAGCATACTTAAGTAAGTTTCCAGCATTTCCTTATATATCTGTTTAGACACCACTCCCCCCCCCCC
>VWZY01009101.1:10486-74401 GCA_013399075.1 Chloroceryle aenea
CCCTTGTCCTTGATATATAGAGCTTCTATAACTGTGTATCATACATAGTTAGTGGAAAAATTTAGCAGTGGCCTTTCCCTTACATCAGGACAGAATCCTCACCTGCTCAGTACAGGAAAACAATTTCTCAGAGGGCTTTGTTTTATTTAGTTCTGCTTCTCTAACTGTACAGAACAGCTGGGTTAGAGGCTTTTGAGCTTAGTTGCAAGTGGCTGTGCTATTTTGCTCATATCACACAGCATTTCCCTGCATGACCACAGACAGTGTCAGGCAACCTCTGCTTGCTGTCTTGGTTCTGACTGACGTCTGGACAAACCAGAGTCCCTCATCAAGGACATTAAATTTTATGTACCATATCCATAGATAAATTTCTAGAAGAGATTGTTATCTCAGAAATCATTATTTAAGATTTAAGGGTGGCGCTGTGGGTTAACCTCTTCAGGCAGCTAAACACCATGCAGCTGTGGGCCTGTGGGGTGGGAAAGAGAACTGGGAGGAAGAAAAAGGTGAGAACCTATGGGTTGAAATTGGGACAGTTAATAAAACAACAGAGAGGTGAAATCAACAGTAATAATAGTAGTAATGAATATTTACAAAGCAAGTGATCGAAACTGGGACGGCTCCACCTGTGCTCCGGACGCCATTTTCCCGCTCTGGCCTCAGTGAAGCCGCTCCCCAAAGTGGGCTGAAAACAGGCGCCCTGGCCAGGCCTCCCTTTACACAGGGCCATGGCTCAGTCTGGTGTGGACCGGCCCACTGGCTGGCTCAGGCTGTATCCCATCTGGGGCCCCACCAGCTGCTTGGAATAATTAACCCAAACCAAACCCAAGACAGATGGATAGACTTGCTTGATTTATAACCACATGAATATTGGTGCCATCATACAGTCTTAAAGCCTTTGTGCTTTCATACTTTATAAAATAAATATGTAAAGGGCGAGGATCAGGAAGATGGAGCCACGCTGTTCTCAGTGATGTCCAGTGACAGGACAAGGGGCAGTGGGTGCAAGCTGGAACACAGGAGGTTCTTTGTAAACATAAGGAGAAACTGTTTCATGGTGAGGGTGACAGAGCCTGGAACAGGCTGCCTAGGGAAGTTGTGGAGTCTCCTCCTCTGGAGACAATCAAAACCCACCTGGACGCGTTCTATGTGACCTGATCTAGGTGATGATGATCCTGCTCTGTCAGGGAGGTTGGACTGGATGATCTTTCGAGGTACCTTCCAACCCCTGACATTCTGTGATTATTCATTCCTGCATAGCATGCAAAGTCCAGAAGCTGTGAACCCTCTACCAAGAAGGAGAGGAAAAAGAGAAGTGTGGAGGTCTAAAGCAGTCCCTGTGGTGTAGGCTGGACTGCCATAATGGTCTGATGTGCTGAAAGGTTAGGACCCATTTTAAAAACATTATTCAAAAAATAGTAATAAAAAACCTCAAAACACACTTCTCAAAATTAACAGAAAACACTTTGAAATTTGGGTTCACAGTTCATTTGAGTACAAAAAAAAAAATTAAAATTCCTAGTTGCCCAGAGGTTGTAACATTTGCCTGAGAAAATGTTCATGTTATTTAACCCAGGTATTAGTCCCATCACCTATACAGATACTGCCAACTACACAGTCGCTGTTTTGCTCTCATGGTCCTTAATGGGATTTGCATAAAGAAACTGTCAATGAAACAGAAAAAGTGGACCTATAGCCTTGAGTTGCTGTATCTACAGGAGTTATGCAAAACCCAGTTATCTCCTCTGCCTGGTCTGAAAGCAGGGTCTTGCTCTTCAGTTTGCAAACCCATTTCTTTGCAAGTGGCTATTTCAATCGCTACTCCTTACCAATATCCTTCTTGTAAAGTCTCCTGATGATTAGTTGAAACCAGTATCAAAAGAAATCTAAGCTTTCCCAAATGTATTTTCCTGTAGTATGTCTGATCAGATCTAGATAGTTCCATGTGAATCTGCAGCTTTGATTCCTGTGCAACTTAGAAGCACTTCAATATCTAGTTTTTTGGGCCACTATTGCACTGGGAAGGCTGAAGGAAACCTTCAAAGCTCCTCTGTAGCATCCTTTATATAGCATTTCAAGTATCCTCATAAATTCTGCTTCTGATATAAATACACTTGAGATACTAAGCTCCTCAAAATTCCATCTTATATACTACAAGGCAAGACATGATCAATCAAAAATGTTACAGCTTTTAGGAGTGGAATTCCCGTGAAAATGCATGCAGGCCTACAATATTCAAGTAGTTATTTCAATTTGATAATAATTTCATGTCATTTAGAACAGTGGCTTTTAAGAGTTCATTTTTAATTTTGCTGATTATAATTGGGGTGATGCCAATATAAATATTGTTTTCTCAATCAGTACTTGCCAATCTCTGTCAATAAAAATATTTTTAGCATAAAGGTTATGTCCAGGATTATTTATTTCTTAACTTGGACACCTCTTTGTCCTCATATACATCACCTGAATCTTGAAGTCTCTTTCTGAAGAACAGCTAAACAGCTTTTCAACTTACTGTACATAGATGCAGGTTTTATCCAAGGTCTTGTCACTCAGTTTCTTTTTTTGCAGCTTTCAGTAGCTTTGGCATCAGAACCCAGATGTTCAATACTAAACTTGACATCCTAATCTTCTCCTCTGGCTGAATTACTTGCCTTTTGGCATCATTTCCTTTCCAAAGACCAAAGATAAACCATATTTCTTACTTCTAAGAGCTTTCAGAAACATTTCTCGGTTCTGTTGAGGGTTAAGAATCATACCAACATGGATTTCTAAAATATTTTGCATTACATAAAACAGGACCTAGATAAAAGGAGTTATAAGAACTATTAATGTAAAATCAATTTTAAATAGAATTAGTTTCCATCAAAATTTTATCCCTAGATGTATTCTTTTTAATGTTAGGAAAGTAAAAATAGTTTTAAAATATTTTTTTCTTTTTTGAAGTCTTTAGAATAATTTTCTTTGGTTTAATAAAGTTTTTCAAAATACCTGCAACATTATTAGGCCCAGGATTTAAAGAATTCAAATGAATCTTCAAAGTGTTCAGCTTATAAGATTTGCAAAATTAACTTTGTAATTACAGTATGCAACAAAATACAGTGCTGATAGGCATTTTCCAGCTGAATGGAGTTCCTTTCTAACATTAAACATTATGTACCCTGTCTCAGATAATTTTGGCTTTCTTGCGGATGGGTTCTGCAACAGAGACAGATTTCCCAGCTATTACCTCTAGAGAAAAATGTCAAACTACTCCAGAGAGTCAACCTGCTCATTGCAATACCCACCTGGTTTTGAGAAGTACATTTTGAAGGACAGATCCTGTTTACACAAACTCAAGTCTTGTTCTATTTAAATGTCCTATCTGAAAGCTGCCAGGGTCATCATCTCATCCCTCCAGTTTTGACTGAAAAAAGAACCACTGAAAATGTAACTTTCTGTTGTAAAATTAGAAAACTTGGATTTATAACACATTAGGAACAAAATGCAATGGCTTTTTGATTTTTTTAAACCAAAACTATTCTTTTTTTTTCTCAGCATGTAATAATATAGAGAGACTAGGATGACTGACTTTTTTTTACAGATATACCATTATGTCTGTAAAATGAGAAAGTCACATTAAAATATTTATAAGCAGCTGATGTGAGCAAGTATATTAATTTGCTTTTCATATTGCTTTCTTTTGTCCCCGCCCCACCCCTCATAATTTACTGGAATAAAAGCAGGGGAAAATGTATAAAATAAATAATATATAATTTGAGACCTATTCTTCGTGTTTCATTCATGCATTTTTGAAAGATGTTAGAGATTTGGGAAGAGGAGAAGAAAAAATTTAATATCTAATACAAGGACGTGGGAATCCTTTCAATGCATATTTTAATTATCTGGTTTGTTCCATTTGTAACCATTATATGGTTTAATATGCACTATTAGCAGTTCACTATATGAGTACCTATTTACTAAGCTTCAGACATCAAGGACCTCTACATCTAAATATTCACACCAGCATATCTTAACTTTGACTCTCTGCTCAGGTTTAAGTGAGCAGGCACAATAACTGAAATACTCATGACTAATTTGCCAGCACCTTAGAAACCTTTTATCCTTCACACTATGCAATGAAAAGATATATTGTATTCCCATGCCACTTGAAGACTTCACTTGAAACATCCTTCTCCTCAATCTTGAGGTGCTCTTGAATCCATACGAAATAATTAACTGGATGTACTTGCAAAAAACTTCTTATAAATATTGCCTTTTTTTCCTGATATTGCCTGTGTTAACTATTGGAGAGAAAAACAAACAAACAGCAAAGCCACCAAAAATATGCATTGCAGTGGATTTGTTTAATGAAAGATTTGTTTGTTCATAACAGTGATATCTGAAGGGTTGGAAGGGCTGGAAATAGAGGAATTCAGTAATCAACTATGCCATACCTAGTAGGTATAATCTCTACTGCAGCTGGTTTTTCTTCTCTGTCTGCAAATTAGCCCCCTCTCACAAGGGAAATTGATTCTAATTTAACAGCGCTAAAAGCCTCTTGATGTTCCTATCTGGACACCCTCCAGTTTTTGAGGGAATTATGTCATGTGCATGGCTGTTTTCCAGCTATTTCCTGCTTTCTAAAACTATGGTATCCTAAAAAGAAAAATTTTATTTCTTGCAAGCTTTTGGAAACGGAACAGATAATTAACTATCACTTTGCTTTCATGCTAATTTTGGAATATTGCTGCTCTGTATCTGAGTCCACATTAGAATCTGGGGCATTGAAACAAAAGAAAACACAAGCAATCTTGTAAAAATATGACCAATTTTTTGCATGACGTATGGGAAAATGAAGAAACAAATCTCTCAGTACTTTATCCACTTAAGAAAAAAAAAATAATTATTTGGGCACTGACTCAGTAATCCTCGTGATCTTTTAAATTCTTGCAGTATGAAAAAAGGGAAAAACAAATTCTATAAACAGCCAAACAGTTTTTTGGTAGATAGAACCTGATAACATTAAAAAAAAAATCAATATAAAATTTTACTCAAATTTCAGCTGAAGCATTTCATGGACTATCCAAGGTCATCACGCTTTTCCATTTTAAACTTAAAGGTCCAGATCAACGCTCTTTATTCAATCAATCCAAAATTTCAATAGCCACAATAGCTGGGCAAAACCTGTCATAGCTTAAAAGAAAGTGATAGTACTGTGAACTAATCACAGAGGGAAATATCAATTCTTTACCTGTCTAGATCTGGTACTTCCTAAAGATAAAACATAATATAATGTCAATTTTTGGACTCTTTAATTTCCTTAAATATAGCAGGGGTATGAAAACTGTGGATAAGTAAAATGAACTTTTTGTCTACATCACATCGACCGTACAGCTGGGTAAAACTGCAGAGCTGCTTCACTCCACCACCCAGGAGAGTGACTTTACAACTGCTGCATTTTCTCAGACTTTTCCCCAATTTCCCTTTGTCCTGGTTTTGGCTGGTATAAAGTTATTTTTTTCCCTAGTAGCTGGCTTAGTGCTGTGTTTTGGATTTAGTGTGAGAACAGTGTTGATAACCCAGCGATGTTTTGGCAGTGGTTATACTAAGTCAAGGACTTTTCAGCTTCTCATCCTGCCCTGCCAGCAGAGGCTGGGGGTGCACAAGGAGCTGGGAGGGGACACAGCCAGGACAGCTGATCAAAGGGATACTCCAGCCCATATGATGTCACACCTCATATAAAACTGGAGAGAGTTGGCCAGGGGACACTGCTGCTCAGGAAAGAGCCAGGCATTGGTCGTCAAGCAATGAGCAGCTGCACCGTGCCACCATTCATTGTTTAATATATTTAAATTATTTTTTTATCATTGCCATTTTATTGTTACTATTATAATTATTATTTTCTTCCTTTTATGTTCTATTAAGCTATCTTTATCTCAATCCATGAGTTTTACCTTTTTTTTATTCTGTCCCCTATCCCACTGGGTGGGGGGAGTGAGCGAGCAGCTGCATGGTGCTTAGTTGCTGGCTGGAGCTAAACCACGAGGCACCCACATAAGCAGGCCTACACCAAATTAAAGTTCATTTCCAAATGTTTTCTCTCTTTTTACTCTTAGCCATTGCTTCTCTTTTCAAGTGCTTCTCCACTGACTTCACATTAAAATGTGAATTACTGTATCTGTATATGTAGTAACTGCTTGAGTTATTTCTACAATACATATCGATCATAAAAGTAGAGTAAAAAGGACCTCAAAAATCAGGTAGGTTGCATGTTAGATGCCCATCACAAATACATACATACATAATAAATAACTAGTTTCTGATGGCTGTCAATGACATTAACTACTTGTTATTGTAAACTAAGGAACTAAAATCTCCTGAAGAAATATTAATACATGTTCACGAAGCAACTAGGATCTGACTAACTACAGTTTAGCTTCTTTTCACAAGTTAGAGGAATTGAATTTTTTCCCATCTTGTTTTTTTCCCCCCTCTTTTTTAACTTTCTGACAGAACATTTCCACTTTCATGGAAAGCTACTCACAAAACCATTTTTGTTTTCATGCCTTTAGTAGGTTCTGTCAATATTCCTGCATACGTAAAAACAAATGCAGTACATTTAGCAGCTAAGTACTGTACCATTTCATTTTTAAATATGGAAGTTATTTAGGACGTTTCTTGGATAACTGCATTTTAAGATTGACTTAATAATTTTCTAGGCACTACTTTGACAATACATTATTTTGAGGATTGTTTCCTTGGGGTATTTTTTGTATGTTTACCACATCTTGTATGTATAGTACAGCCAATGGTGATACAAGGCTGATTTTTTTTAACACAGAGGGAGAAGAAAAAAAAAAAGGAAGGAAAAAAAAGAATGTATAACACCTTGGTATAGTTATGCTGGATTGCACAGTTTGTTTCCAGTGAAAGCACAATAAAGAAGCAAAAAGCTAAAGCTTCACGTGAAATGAATACAGACAGCATCAAATCAAAGGTGCCCTTTGTTCCACCTTTTTAGTCTCAAACTTCCTCCTTACCCTGATTGAGGTCAGATAGCCCCCTGTAGAGCAGCTTGCTCTGCTTTGCAGGATCTTGGTTTATCCTTGATGCAGGCAATGACTTCCGGCAGGGTTGTGAATTGCTCCCCTGGTGATCCTTGTCCTCCCACTGCAATGACCAGATCACTTGAAATCACTCAGAAAAATCCCTCCCAACTTGCAAAATGCACAGCATCAAACGAGATGTTCTTATGTAGGGCTCTAAAATAGAAAACAAATGCATGATGAGTATGGGAATTATGTTTTCAAACTGGATGGACACATTCAAAAAGTCATTTCATTGCCTCCATAAGGAGTCACATCTACACACAGCCCTACACCAATAGGTGCTACAGGTACTTGGTTACTGCAGTGGAGCTGCATGTATTTACTGTAGGACTCCAGTACTGGAGATAACCTCAGTGCTCTCCAGCTTTACAAGTCTAATGCTTTTTCACATGACACAAAGGAGTAGCTCATCATCTTCTCCAGGGGGATAAGCAATAGTAAGACACCTTCTGGATCGAGAAGATAGTTTGTGTTTTCTGAGCTCTCACAGACTTCTGATGAAAGTGGCACCAGAGTTGGAGCTGCTTGGACAGCTAGAGAGCAGATGGCAACTGTGCTCATAGCCCTCCTATGCCAGAGTGGCATCTGTTTGTGGGTGAGAGTTTGCTGATGGAAAAATCCATAGAGGGGACAAACTTATCCTGCTGTGACTCTGAATGATACTCAAAGAAATACTACAGAGTTCTGAAGCTGTAAAGCTTCCCGCTGTTCAGCAAATGGTAGTTAAGATGACTGTTCCAACTGCAGATATATATCAAGATTTATGCCATTATGGATGTAAAAGAAAAATTATTTATCTTTTTAAATTTGGATGTTTAAAAATCACTTGTTCCAAAATTGTATTTTGATTTTTTATTTTTTTTTTAAAGCACACATATCAAGTATACAGTTCTGGCCCAATTTGCTGTGGAATGGTGGAAAGATGCTATTACAATCTCTCAATCTTCTATTCATATAAATATGTAGGCAGGGACATATTATATGCTAGAAAGTATTTTTAAGGTAAAGCATAGTTGCAAGTAGTGGCAAGTATATCATGGTACAAGTGTGACAATGATCAGGGCTTGGGAATTTCTTCAAGCAGCTGGGAGTGTGGTCCCTACTCTGGTAAAGCAGACATGGTGATGGTGTTTTAATGGACTGCCAACAGCAATTTTCCTATGGGCAGGGGGGAGAGAGTGCAGTAGTTCAAAGGACATCATCTGAAATAATATTTAGACTGTTAAAGAGTGATAAGTGCGAAATTTGCAAAAGATGACTATTTCAGCACAGTAGAAGGAAACCAATCATTCAAAGGAAGTCACTAATTCTTCCATGTATTGCCCAGAAAGTATGGCATTAGTTTGACTTATTCTGAATTTAGGCAATGTAACTTCAAAATGCAATCATGAAGGTCTCTATTTATATAATTTCTGCTTGTTTACAAGTTTACTCCTAAATCCCACATTTTCAACTAGTCCTGCTCTTCCATGAAAATAATATCACATGTACATTCTTTTTGTCACTTTTTTTTCATATACTTGGATTATTAGCAATATAATGAACTTAACAGGAATATAACTGAAGTGTAACTTTAGTCACAAAACTTAGACCTCTATAATACTACTTATTCTCCTCAAAGACAGTGATATTTAAACAGTAAGTATTTATGCACGTGCATTCAGATCTGCCTTTCTTTATAAAGGTACAGCTTTACAAGCTTTATGGTATTTTTGTGTATTTCACATTTTCCATGTTAATCATCATCAAAAGTAAAAAGATCACATTTGGTATCAAAAACAACAACAAAACAGAATAAAGAGTAATGTGAATAATAATAAAAAAAATAACAGTAAGAAATGAATTCCAGTAACATAGAGTCCTACCTCTAAACTCTAGTATAAAGTGAAGAAATCCACATCTGTAATGAAAGTGATGTCATTAATAGCTACAAATACACTAGAGGTTACCCAAATAGAAAGCCTTGTACTTGTGGCCACTGCGTGTACCTGTGTGAACATGCTTCTGTATTTCACACATGTGGCTCAGGTAATTTCCCCTCATTTTATTAGCTCTTTAAAGCCTTTCCTCTTATTGAAAAGCATTACAGCTGCCTTTTTTGTTTGATCATATAGAAAATTGAGCCTGTTGGTAGAACAATTATATTCTCAGTGATGTAAATCAATGTTTTCCAGATGGACAACAAAGGACTCACTTTTCCTGTTTTAAATATGGCACAACAGACACTGTTTTTCTTTTTACTGTTTATTGTTTTTCCCCACCAAAAAAACCCACAAACAAACAAAAAGCCCCCACCCCAAACAAAACAAAAAACAAACACCAAAAAAACCCAGTATTGGCTTTTATAACTTTGTATTTGTTTGTAACATCAGGAACCTACAATTCTGACTGCCAAAAAGATAAGCTTCAGAGAGTTCAAAAGCCAGCACCAGGCCAATCTACAGAAAAGCTCAGGCACAGTTTCATATTGGGCACCTGCCAAATCACACATATTGCATGCACACTAATTGATCATTACAGAAACCCCCTAACTACTGGTGGAAAGAAGTGATGTGACAAACCCAGACACTGTTACAGCTCCAAAGAATTCTCTGGAGCAATGACAGCTTTACCAGATGCCTATCTGTCCTCATATTTTAAAACTTGGCAAAAGAAAAACTATTTGTTATCAATTTTAAGGAGAACAAAAGCAAAAACAAAACCAAAAAAAACCCAGAATAAACCCAAAGTAAAATTTTCTGCTTGATGGAAACCATCTCATTTGCAGTGAAGAGTTCCTTCTACTAAGGCAATGCTTTCAGCAAAATCAGCACATTAATGATTTTGTCCTAGGAACTGAATTTTCAACAAAACTAAAAATAATTTTCTCCCAAATTTCAGGCTAAATACTTCTGTCCAATCTTATCCCACTCAAAAGGTTCATTTACTTTAATAGGTTACTCTCATCCCCTGTGGATTACATGCTAAAGGTCTTAGTTTGCATTTATAGGTTTACTTTAGTTGTACTAAAACCAACGAAGTAGGTATCTCTAAACACCAGTAACATATAAAACAGTCAACAATTTTATCTGTTAATGCCAAATTGAGGGATACCAGCTGTGGCCTGTCCCAAATGAGAGGACTCCGGAACAAAAATGTGGAACATTTTACAAGATTATTTTACAGGATAATTTCATATTGCAGTGCAACTTGTATAGCAGTCCAACTTTTTATCAAGGTGTGTAGAAAGAAGAATCAGCTCTCACAAGGCATGTATTATTTGACCACTGTTACCGCTGCTTGGGACTTCAAAGACATTTAACCTTCCACCCTACCAATGCCACTTACCTTTCATGAGACATCTGTGTAACAGCTGGTCTCTTAAATCACAGCTGTATCTGGAAAGTCACGGCCATAAACTGTTTGGGGAACAAAAAAAAAAAGAGCTTCTGTGTAGATTGTGTATTTGAAATATGACAAGGTTACTGTCCTAATGCCAACAAGGAATCTCAGTCTTTATATGTGAAAGTAAGTATTAAAAATGTTACAGAGAGTAAGAGAGATGCTTCTTTTTCTTCCACTGTATAGCTTCAAAGTAAACCTTTGCAGGCTAATAGTTCAAGGGTGCTATTTAAGCAA
Source organism: Chloroceryle aenea (assembly GCA_013399075.1). Taxonomy (NCBI): domain Eukaryota; kingdom Metazoa; phylum Chordata; class Aves; order Coraciiformes; family Cerylidae; genus Chloroceryle; species Chloroceryle aenea. Next base: position 21,196 of record VWZY01009101.1, read on the forward strand.
TTTCTCTCATTTGAACAAAAAGAATTGCTCTAACTCAATCCCTGCTTTTGCTAGAATAATATTTCTTTTTAAATTAACAAAAGAAATGTTTCTCACGTGGTACAAAACTTAAACACATGCTGCCTGAGGCACCATTTAAAGACAGAACTCAGGGCAATATGTTGTAGGAGGTTATCAGTAGGCCAAATAGCAATATAAAGAATAGTACAGTAACTACCATAATGATACTACTGATTTATTTAGAAGCATCAGCATCCCCCCCCATGGTGTTATTGCCTACTTCCAGTTATTCATTTATCTCCATTTCCACATTAAAAATGTTACTAGTTCTTTTTGGTCTCCTTCCCAGTTTCAACATCCTGTCTTGATCACTGCTTGGGCCACTGACGGTAGCAATATTCTGTATTAAAATGAAGCACTGTTGACTACTCCTTCCAAGTCAGTTGCTTTTCCTTCACGCTGATCTCAATTCATACACATAAGTAGTTCACCCTCATATGTTATCAAGAAACTCAGACTTTCCTGTTCATGTCAAGCTGACTTGTAAATTCCACCTCTTAAGAGCTTTGTTTTTGCTAATTCTTTAGACATCACTGAACACCTAATTAATTTTTTTTTCTTAGTAGTATGCACAGAGAGAAGGGAGAGAAAACCAGCAGCTGAAATCTAACAGTGGTTAGAGTTATGCCATTCTGAACACAAAACCACCAAGAACCCACTTTATTTTGATATTTCTGATGGGAAAAGAACTACATTGTACAACCAAAGGATTTTTACTGGGGTGAGGAAAGAGGCATGAAAACCCCACATTTTTTAATGCATTCCATCCAGTATTTGAAATCTGCAGAATTCCTTGCACATACACTCAGGTTTTTTAAGGATACATTGTCTTGACAGCGCAACTGTAGGTTTTCCTTGCCCAGAATACTTGCTTAGATCACATTTTTCCTATTAAATTCTACAGCTTTATGGATTTTGGCCAAACTCTACTGTTATTAATGGAGGAGGTAGAGAGCAAGGAATTCTGACATTAAAAACTTAGTGAGAAAGTCTCATCTTCTGTCTTCCATTAAGACACTCACCTCTTGCTGTGCAACAGTATTGCTGAGAAGTCATGATCTCCCAGTTCTTCCAGTCTTCATTTCTTTCTTTTCATCCTCTTAAAAATTGGTCTTATCTCTGCTTAGCAACCAGAAGTCGTAAGAGCAGAGAGAGCATCTTTATTCAGCCTGAAGAGCAGCTCTATCAAGGACTCAGCCCCAGAGGTGCACTTCCAGGAACACCCTAGGGGAAGTCCTTTACCTGTATGTGGCATTTCCTTGTGGGTTCTTTCTGTGCCCTTTCTGTTTCTCTGTAAGAGATTCAGCAACAATAAGATAAACACACAACAAATAAGTTGGGAAATATAAATCCTGCATACGTTCTTCCATTCAGGTTGGAGATACTTGTATGCTTGATGTGAATTTTGAGAACAACGGATAACTGATTCTGTGGGAAAATATTGTCATTTTCCCCTCTGTTTAAGGAGAAATGTCTTTGAAGTCTAACAATTACATCGCTGCCAGAAATCTTACAAGGCAGCAGACGGAGAGTCTGGCTAAGGCCACAAAAGCTGATTACTCTGAAGGAGCACGTATTTTACACGCTGCTGAAGTGTGTGGTAGACATGCTGTAGCACATTTCAGTGAAGCATACCTTTCCTTCAGACACAGTGCTCCTTGGAGCTGCTAACTTTCACCATTGATGCCCATGCTTCTGGTAATTTCAAGTCCATAGCATTAATTAATCCTCAAAATGGAAGAAAAGTATTTCTTTAAATTTTATCCTTTTCTCCTCTTTCTCTTTCCATTCAGTCTTGTGTAGAATGCTTGAGAGAAGCTAAACCCAGCCTCCCCACTACCTTTATTTTCACCTGATAGTCAGGGGGAGCAGTGCCCCCGCTTCACCCAAGTTGAGGCTGGCAGAACTGACACAAGATTTTGAGCATCCAGCCCTGCAGATACATTACCTCCTGCTCTGCTGGTGCCACCTCAACACCCCTGCTGAGGCAAATCACCCAAAACCTGGCTCCAGTTCAGCCCTGTTTCTACCGTTTTTAATAAGTATCTTCTTTCCTGTGTGATAACAGGTGTCATCATTCAGTTTGAATTTATTTTATAATCCTTTCTGAGTGACTCAGGAGACTAACCCACACTATTATACTACCTCAGCAGAGGATGGTTTCCTCCCATTGAAGTCAATAGGAAAATTCTTGTAATAAAAAGAGAAACTGACTGCAGATGAACATTAACCATATCCTTTCAACATTTTTCACTGCCTAATGGAGTATATTAAAGCTTCTCTGCATAACTTCTGAATAATACTGTATGCAATTTCATTATTAAAGTTTCACTTAATTTAATCCTGCTTTGAGGTTTCTGGTTAAAAATAAAATATGATTAATGCTTACAAAAGAGAATGAGAAACCTGGGTGTTAAGAATTCTGATAATGGCTACAGTTTCTGGGTAAATTGCTTCAGTAATTTTCACAGTAAAACACGTTAATGTTACCCTTGCTTATTGCCGTTCCCTACCCTAACAGTCACTGCTCTTCTCTACAATTCTTTTTAAAATTAATTAGTGTGGCATTTGGCTGCTTAATATAACACACTGAAAAAACAGTAGTTTTCCATGAAGGTCATTAGTGGCTGTCTATAACAACTGGAAGAACATGAACACTGAGTTACAGGTGTTTATCACCTGTATTCAGGTGTTTATCACCTGAATTTCAGTTTTAGACCAAGGAGAATTACCCCATGTCCCACTGGCTGTATGATAAACCTGATTTTTCAAGAGAAAAGTGCTCATACAGGCCAGGAGGATGGACAACTGTGATATGCTCCAGGTCCAATCTGAATAGTGTTCTCAGGATGCCAAGTATTTAGTGACACCATTAGCAGATCAGTTCCCAACAGTAATTCTAAAACTCTGCTAATACTGTTTTGGATTAGATATTTGGATTAGATATGTGGAGGAACAGAGCAAAACCTGAGCTTGTGTTCCCAAAAAAATGATTTTCATAAAATCTTGATCCTCTTGACCCATGCAGGCTCATATCCTGGCTTCCCAGTCAATCATTGGGAGCCTATTAGGATAATCAGGGATTCACTAGAGAAAGACATTTGATCAAAAAGTGGTAAAGAAAGCCAGAAGCTGGACCTCTCCTATGCCCTTCATGTCCTACTTTTTCATTCTATAGATTTAGCTGGAACATTTTTCATATAAGATGTGTGTGCTTTTAGAGTTTATCTACCCATTAACCTGGTAAAATATAATATAGTGATTAAGCACAGTAGATGTAGTATGACAAAAATGGGAAAAACCCTCAAACTGTTAATCCAACAGCATTGGATTGTCTTGGCTACATACCAAGCCAACTATTCCATCATCTTTATTAATCATTATTCATTATCATTTTTATTATAGGAGATCCATAATACCTTTCCCAGTGGTAGCACCTATGTAGGACTTGAATATAATGAGGTGATTTGGAATTCACAAAGAGATGGGTCACCCTACAATTAAGGATGCAGATAATCACATTTTCCAATGAGTTTTGTTAATTCACATTTGGCCAAGACATTAAAAGCAATTATGGCATTAAGCTCTTATGGGTTTAAAAGAGGATCTTTTTAGATAAATAAATGTGCACGATAATAATGCTTTTTAAAAATTGAAATTTATTCCACTGATGATCTCCAACAAAATTACTGAATTCCAAATGTTGAAGAAATTTGCCTGCTAATCTAAACTTCACAGATAAATTTTAACTAAGCCTTATTAACTAAGGAAAACCTAATAAATGTGGTCCTTTTCCTAAGAATTATGATACTAGCCCCTGACCCAGAAAATAATCACCTTTGAGCATAATAAGTAGTTCTATTGAAATCTTTAGAAATACCCATAAAAGTAAAATATTAACTTAAGCATGTGTTTAGATCCTGTGAATAATTTGGACCTTTCTTTTTATTTGAAACCTATCTTGAAAATAACAACCCATAATGATCTAGAGAAGGAGATAAATCACAAAAAAAGGAGTCAGCAAATAACTGATATTACTTGCTGCCCGTTGCAGATTAACTAAATCTAAAGCAGTTACTGCCCTTAGACAATAGGGAAATTCAGAGTAAGATCTTAGTCATGATTAGTGGAGCCAGGGGCACTATTACTGTGCTTTGCTAAATCTCTGTAGCCTTCATTTATAGTCACACATAACTTGACATAAAGAATTCTCCTTCTATGGTCATGAATAAAAATTTAAATATTATTCCTGTTATTGACTATAGAGTTATCAATAAGATTCCATAATAATAGTGATAAGATATCAAAAGGAGAACTTGTATCTAAACAGAGCATGTATTTTTGTTTCCCAGCCTACATGCATTCCACTTAAAGACTTGTCATCCTCTTTGTAAATGTGAGCCCCCAAAAAAGGCAAAACTCTCATATACACTTGTATCTATCTCCTTCCCACTCAACATATGCTTTGCTTTTATTTTTCCATTATATCTTTCAACTGAAGTTCCCCAAGAAATTATTTTTTTTCTAGAATAAGGAGGAAATGACAGAAAAAGGAAGATTTGAGAAGAACTACTGCTAATCATAAACTATTTTGATTGGCACAGGATGGTTAACAAATACAAAATCATTTTCATTTAGAAATAACTGAGAAAGGAGTATTTGTTTCCAGAGTAAGTATCCCATGGAACCATAATATAACTTCTTAGTGAGAAGTCAGACTCTGACTATTGCTTTGAACCTCACCAGTGCAAAACTGGGCTTTTGGTTTCAGGTGTCGTACTAAAAGTATGTGACAGAGACAAAAATCTTATAAATTCCCAAAAGCTTGGAGCTATTTGCTAAATAAGTTGACATAAATCATGGAGATGCTGCTGCATCCAGCTACAAGCAGAGCTTCCAGATAGCAGGTACACTCTCCTGAGCAGAGAGGGGTGTGAAACCAGCTGCATACCACCTCCCTCAGCCTGGAAGCTGTGCTGCAAAGGACTGCAGGATGCAGAAGTACATGCTGGCTGCCCAAGCACTGCTGAGAGTGGGAAGGAAGGACTAGAGCTATTGCCAATCCTTCTGTTTTTTTAAGAAATCACACTTCCAGTAGGGAACAAAGCCAACTCTAGAGCTCCCTTTGTTAAACATACCTTCTTTGTCATTTCTTTCTCTATGAACAATAAATTTCCACACAAGTTAGGAAGAAAAGTTATATTCAGTAATTTAACTTTGCTCTAAATATTTCTAAAGGCCTGGAATGAAAATTCTCACTTCAGTGGAAAGATAAGGACACAGGCTTGGATCAAGAAGTTAATAATATGAAGCAATATCATTTAAACAGTTGCTAAATCTGATGCAGAGAACAAGCATCACTTCACATTTATAATGCTCAATACACTAAGAAAAAGAGGGGTAAATAAAACCAAAGTACATTAGTACTCTTCATATTTAAGCAAGTTTTCTTTCAGACAAGTTGCTTCCCCCCTCCCCCATGTTTCAGTTTGCATCTCAGCTAAGGTATCTTACTTTGTCAAGAGATCTCGAGGACTGCATTATGTCAGACAATAAATTATTGAGTTTTTCAGTTTTATGTCAATAGGGTTTGGACCATTGCAGTGCAACAAATGAGAAGTTCCTCATTACTTTACTAAACCAGTAATTCAATTTTGGACTCTGCTTTATATTTCAGACTGAAAGCTTGTCAAAGCATGGGCCTAATAATTCCTACAAATGCTGTGGGCCATTGTTGGAACATCTGAGTATTAAACAAAAGTCTAAAATATGAACTGTATGGATCAGTTAAGTCACAGTGATGTATGTTTGCTCTCTTTCTCTCCTAGGGTGCAAACCTTAGGTGTAGACAGGAATTCATAAAAGCCTTCCGAGCAATCCCAATTTGCTGCCCACTTTACATAACCCAAGGGAAGCATTCCTACAGGCTATGAAAACAAATCTAGCCAAAGAACTGTCAGGTGAAGAACTGAGAAAAAAAAAAAGGGGCTTTTGACACAGAAGGCACTTCTTAGTTTTAACATCAGCCAGTGATAAAATGGACTGTGCTGAAGCAGTCTGAGAACTTCAACAAGGAGGACAATGTGGGAACAGGAATTTACTGCACATGGTGTATTTGATGAAGTCCTGACTGAAAGGAAAATATCAGTTCTGTAGTGCAGTCCTCAGCTGACGTGCAAAATGAGTACTGGACCCAAATCTTAGGAACTTTTTCGATAAGGCATGGAAGTAGAAATGCCAAAGGAGCAGCTATTGGCATATATGGCTGTATTTTGGCAGTCGTCTCTGGTAACCACAAAACCACCTTTTCACTGGTTGTCTTATCCTACTGCATAAAACGACTGGTGAAAGACTTCTTTTCACTAACTGGGACAGAATATAGCTCTGTCAGCAACACATGCTCCAGCAGAATGTGAATCGGCCCCTGCCTCTCTCACATCAGCTTGACTTTCCCCACTTGTGAGTGCAAACATCTCATCTGTTCTTGGAAACATCTGTTCCTCCTCTAATGAGGAAGGAGGCAATGCTCTAATTTTATAGGTGCAATTCTATTAAAAATTTGATCTGTACTCAAACCCACCCCATTGCAGTAGCTCAAACTACTAATCCTTCTCTTCCAGTTAGGATGTGTAATGGTAAAACACCACCCATTAGCTTTTGGATTATCTGCTTGCAAAGCTCCCCTACTGTACTACTTTGAAAAACAATATGACATTTGGAGTTGAGAACATTGAAAAAGCAAGGATTCTCCTTGGAGATAAACTTTTCACTTGCTTTTGGGTTGCTACCAGGAAATCTGCAAACCTCTTGGTACCAGACCTACCTCCCCCCTTTTCTTCCTTTTTAATATTATTGTCTCTCTTTTAATTATAGTGGCACCAAGAGACCCCAAATGCAATCAGTGACTCATTCTGCCAGTCTCTGTGAAGACATATGGTATGAGACAGTCCTTGCCCTGAAGAGCTTACAGTTTAAATAGGCAAGACAATAATGAGACACATTAGTATTGTTATCACCATCTCCCAGGTGGGAAGTTGAGTCACAAAGATGAAAAGCAACATGCTCAAAATCACATGTCTACACCATACATTGAAGCATGGTACAGTCCTCTTGGAGTTAATAAACATTTAAGCAGATAAATTGACACAGTGGAAAAAAATACTGTTGCACCAGTTGGGGTCCATAAGCTCTACAGGCTGGAAATGCACCATTTTAGCCAAGACTAAAAGCCCTGAAAGGAAGCTTTACCTTAAGCACACTTACAGCACAATGAAGTCAGATGTCTGCACCACACTTTCATTTCCATTCAATCTGGGTGACTCAGGATGAGCTGCACAGGTGCCCAGGAAAAGCAGGTAGGGTAGAAATAGAAATTATTCAAGACTTGATCAAATAGATTTCTTTGAAATCCACCTTCTGTTCTTCTACAGTGCTGTTAGTCCCCAGGGTGGGCACCGGACCTTGTTTAGAGACCTGTCTTCTCAGCAATCCTGTTGAGCTGGACTCCAAATTACAGGCAGAAAATCCTCATGTTTTCATAGCACTAGGGATCTGAAAGTGAAGCCAGATAGTATGTTGTGCATCAATTTACTAATATCAGTTTCTGAAACCTGTTTAAAATGAAGAATATTATACATACTTGAAAAATAATACAGTAAGCTAAAGAGCAAGACAATTGCATATTGTTTTAATTCCTCTGAGGAAAAATAGTTTTCTGAAATGAACTTATTTCAAAAAGATTATAGCAGAAATGAGAGGCTTCACTTGTCTTTTTGAAGTGAAATTATACATGGTGGGTATATCGAATGAGCAATATTCAGTATTATTCATCAGTTGAGAGGCCACTGGATGCTGAGGTGTGCTGCTGCCATATTAGTCTCTCTTCTCTATTGCTCTTTTCTTTCACATGATTAATAGCATATCAAATTTTGTTTCTTTTATGAAGAGATTTATCAATGATCCTGAGCTTTGCAAAAATTGTATTTTTTCAAAATCTAGTGAAAAAATGTAACTCACCATAGTGCCTTCTTGTGAATGACTTTGTTTTCCTGATAACCTTGAGATATCTCCTGATCTTTTGTAATAACTTGAAAAGTCTTTCATTATAATTTTGAAGCACAAATTGGTACATATTTGTACATTTTCATGACAGCACCAAAAGTTATGAAATAGATTCCTCCTCAAAAAAACCAGAAATCAGCATGGACTGTTGTGACAACAGCACTTACTGTATCATTTCTTTATATTTGATGCTTTTCATTTTTGGCTATATATGGCATATGATCCCCTTTTTTATTCTAACAATACTGTAAAGCATGTAGATGCTTGTATGGTCAGACAAGTAGTTTGGATGTACTACAGTAGTACTTGACTGTTATTTATCTTCTCTCCATTCAACATTTTGATGAGAAAATACTGCTTATCAAGCTGGTTAAGATAATGCAATGCTTTCACTCTGATTATTTATTTAGGAAATAAGGAAAGCAAAATAAGCTATCATTTCTTTGAATTTTTAGTTTTCTGGAAGAAGTGAAACTGAAAACCAAAGGAATACAAGATATCTCCTGAATAAGGTCTACGCCATACCTTCACATCCATTCATAAAGACATCCAAACCCATTATAGAAATACTTACCACCCTTTTTGTGTTACTACTTTTGGTAGCACCTCTTGATTATATAAGATGAATGCTATTTTAATCTTTTTTTCCCAATTAAAATTACACCACCTGTCATTCCTCAACTATAAAGTCAGTCATTTCTTTCCATGATTCAGAAGAGTATCCCTGTGTAACATAAAGGCTCAGTCAGTTACCTGAAAGTAGTAGCTACATGTTAGCTCATAATCCTGGCAGTCTGTGGGGGATCAAGAACGACATCCCATTTTCCATAGGGAAGATTGAGGTGAAAAATTTTTGATTTCTAATCCAAGCATAATCAGCCTAAAACATCCTAATTTTATTTTCTACGCTTTATCCTATGTGCTGATGTAGAAGATCTGCAGACTACGCAGAAGAGTTAACATCTCCAGATAGGTTCACTTATCACATATGCTTGATGATCTACTAAAAGGTTATGCAGGAATATATAAGAGAATGTAAGTGCTCTGAATCAATCAGAATTGGCCTGAGAAGACACGGTGTTCACACTAATCAGTTATGATAAAGTCTTCTTTCAGATAAGCAGTTTTCCCATGCCCTTTTATACAGACTTTTACACTCATTGGATATACCTATCATGCCTAGAATAATTTGCATATTTATCCAATATTTAAGGAGGTATATGATGGCCTCTAGTGGTGCATATTGGCATGAAAATGTTGAACTGCTGCTCTATTTCCTCATCATTTTAAAGATAGCATGTAAGTAAAACAAACATACATTTGAATTAGATCTTTTGAATTAGAAGAACAGAATATGGCACACAGCAAAGACTGTGAACTTTTCATCAGTTTTTGCTTAGTAACAAAACCAAAAAAGTTACTTGTGTCAACATTACTACAGTAGAATAATTTTTAAATTATTCTAAATCTTTATCATTTCACTTTGTTTTCTCCCTCCCAGGCTTTTGAACACTCTACACAATTAAGTTTTAGCCTGCTTGCACTGTCAGTCACTAATTCACTGGGGATATTGCAGATACTGAATGAGAGAAAATCTATCTATGATTTTCCATAGAGGAGTTGTTTACAGAGTAGATATTTTTTAGTCTGAATTAGTCCTGCATGTTAAAAAGACTTTCATCACTGTTTTTGTGAAACAATTTAAAGAGAAAGACAGTATTTGGTAAATGAATTTCTAACAATGAAAGCAAAATTTTACCATACTATTTTTACCTGATTCTTAAAAATAGCATCTCATAAGCCAGAGAACTGTAAGAAGGGTCACACAGCTGTTGGGATTTATCATCATACTGCATAGTATGGACAGGTAGGAATTAAACACTAATACATCCTTTAAATATTAAGCATCTCTCTCTCTGTGCATCTTCTCTTAAATCTATTTGCTTTGTTATTTTTATTTCTACATGGGCAAAAACTTGCTTTTTTGTTTTTGTTTTGTGGTTTGGTTTTTTTTTTCCTGGTGTTTTTTTGGGTGGGTTTTGGTTTTCTGTGGGTTTTTTTTTCAATGAAAGCAATTCACAGATAAATAGGAAGTTTCTATATCATGCTTTTAAAAAAATCTGTTAACTAGGAATAAACTTGTAAATATTTCTATGCAGCAGAATGTGAATTTACAAGAATTTGAAAAGTCAGAGCTACTGATCTCAGTCAGTGTCCTTCCTAGCTCTGCTTCAGAAACTAAGTCATAAGATAGATAACTGCCATAGCTCATTGTCAAGAAAAATGCAGATACAAAAGTATACAGTAAGGCCACTCCAAAATGCTGAATACATCTTTCCCCCTGTTATGCCAACATTTTGTAACAGCATCCTTCACTATCCTAGACTATCTGCAGATTTAGTCCATGTGTTCTGTAGACACAAAGTTAGGGGGAAATATTACAAGGACTAATTTTTTTACCTCGTTCTGAAAGTTGTTTCACAACTACTGTCAGAGAGATGGAAGCTTGCAGTTTCACAGACCCTTCTGTAATGTCTGCATTGTCCAGGTGCAATCAAGGTGCTTTTCACTGGAAAGCAGAATTTCAGAATCTCAGGAATGCAAATGTTGTGAGATACCTGTGAACTGCATACATTGACAGTAACCAAAATGTTTTCACATCAGAACAGAGCAGAAAACTATAGGCAAAGAAATGTCTAATCATACTGGTAGGTAACTGATTAGGCTTCTACTGTCTATTAGCTACAACAAAGTGCAAAGGGTACAAGTTGAATGATTTTCTTAAATGCTTCTCATAAGTTTTCAGGTATACTTGAGTTTTCAGCTGTACCTTTTTCCTTACAGTTCCTCACATTTCTCAGGGGCTTATGAATTTTCAGTATCTTACTGCCTCTCTAGCTACACACAGCTACTTCTGCTACACAGTCCTCCCCTAAGCTCTGTATCCCAAGCCTCAGGGTTAGCAAACCACATTTTCACTGAGCCAAAGTGAGTCTACTAGATGAAAACCAAAAAATGATCCTTTCACAAAGGGATTTTCTCTCTTGCACTCTTTCCTCCTCTGCTGCCCCCCTTACCACCCACCGCCCATCACATCTCTACTCTCCTGATCTCTCCCTGGAATCTGGATGCCCAACACAGTGTGAAATATTTACTAGATAATGATTTTTATTTCCCTTGGAGAAGACCAGAGGAACTACTAAGAAAACCATCACTATGAAACAGAATGCAGAGAGAGCCATCATCTGAGGAGAGTCACCAGCCTCTCTCTGTGCGGCAGCGATGTTAATGTACAATGCTATATCTTAATAGCCATCTCAATTGGCTATTAAAATGCAGCACTGCACATTAAAATCACTACCCCACTGTTGCAAGAATACTTACCAAAGATGCAGCCCCTGAAAATTACCTTTCGGCTCAATGGAATGCTGCCATGCCAAATGAGCTGTCTCAGCTCCTCTAATTTTCTGCTAAAGAAATAAAACTCTTACTTTTTAATTTTAAATTTACATGATTATGCTGAATGTCATATTTAGCCAAGACAACAGATATAGCATGGGTGTGCTGCATGCAGTGCCTCAGAATTCAATAGCAGAAGTACTCTGAACCTCATCAAGAAAATTATGCTAACTTTCAGAGGAGTTAGCATTCTCAGTTTCATTCAAGAATGACTTTTATGAGCATCTGCTTGCAGGTATTGGAGAGGGGTGAACAGGAGAATGAAGCTGGTAAGAATTTGTTTCTGGAAACTTGCAGGTTATAAGCAAATGAATGCTGAAAAGGTGGGATAACAGAGATGAGGAAGGCTACAGGATGCAGGTAGTGGTAAAAGACATGACTGGACTGCAGCCAAGAAGAGGAACTGGAGAGGCTGGGAGGCTGTATAATAAAGGGGGAGGATGAAGCTTGAAGAAAGATCTTTTGATCCAGAGGGGTGGTTTGTGGAACAACTTTGTCTCATCTTCTGAGTACACAGATTCAGGTGAGAACAAGGGAAGCCACAGAGGCAGACGTAAAAGACAGAATGATGTAGTGAGCTTGTGTTGCCCTCCCTGAGTCATAATAGGAGATGATCAAAAGTCAAGTCAAAGAGATACCTGGAATATAGCAAAAATACGTAGGCAATGTCTTTTTGCTTCAAATACCTGCTGAGCTGAATTGATCTCATTTGAAAAGTAAAAATATATCTGTTTTATAGGCTTGAGCATCTCACCTTCTCTTTAGCTACACACAGCTACTACACATCTTCTGTTGCACAGTCCAGCCCTCACAACCATTCCAGATCTACCTGATCTGGTTTGAAAGGTAGAACTAATTAGAGATAGTCATATGAAATCAGTTTTCTTCAAAGAAGAGTTGATCAATAAACATTATGGTTTAGGTATACTGGGCATCATCAACTTTGCTCAGTCTTTTCCCTAGATTCCTGAATGTATCTGCCTAGGGGCCAGTGGCAACTGCACCTTTTGGCTTACGTCAGACATAATTTATTAGTCTGCCTCAGAGCCAGGGACTCTTCAAGCTGCAGTGCAATAGCCCCAGGGAGTCTGATAGCAGGGCTGTCCTGGATCTTGAGACCTCGAGGGAAACAGGCAGCTAGCCCAATGGAGTTGACAATGTTGGCAGTTTCATTACTGGTATCACCTGGGATGCTGACAAGGACATCACTTTCAACTAAAAATCTAAAGGGACAGAAAGTTCTTATTTGTCAGAGAATTCAGATGTGTGATTTCTCAGATTTAGCCTGAAACCAGTTCTCCTTGCCCCTCAAAATACACATATGTGCAAATAGAAACTGCTTTTTTGACAGCTCTACTGCAGAATTGATCTATTTAAGTCTTCACATAAAAATATAAAAATGATCGAGCTGTAAAAAAACCCCACCCAACCCAAACCATATTCTGAACTACTTGAATAGATGGGATGATGGTTTATATAATGTACTACTAGAATTTGCAAATATCTGCCATTACAGTTAAGTAAAATTTGGAACATGTTGTATAATTAACTCTTCAAGTAGAAAAAGTAAAAACACTGCTCTGCAGCAGAGATCACACTCCCTTCTTTTTAGTCTGACATCCTCCATCAGTCCCCAGAAATACAGTAACACATCAGACTACAGAGCAACATTCCAGCCTACACAAGAGTGTGGGAGCAAGCTAAGAGTAAGTAGCTCACTGCACTCAAATGGAAGGAAAAGGTTTGGCCAGAAAAAAATCCTTTGGGATTTTGAACTTCATAGAATGGCTAAGGATGGATTGGGCCTCTGCGGGTCAAGCAGGGCCAGCTATTGCTGGTTGCCCATGACCTTTCACTGGGGGGTACTTCTTGTCCTTGGTTATTATTTTCATTCTCAGTCTGGAAAAGGCAAATACTTCTGAAATTAAGTGGGGGACAAAAATCACAACAAAACAAACAAACAAACAAACAAACAAACAAAGGTAAAGAAAAATAAGTGCTCTAAATAACCTAACAAAATCTGGTCTGGATTCCCCATAACAAAGCCTTCATGCATGACTTCAGGAAAGGGTGACAGTTGCCATGTGTAACAGTGTCCTGCCGTCAAAGGAGAGACCAAATGAGCATCTGCCTTCACAATGAAAATAAAATCTTACCTAAAAAACAGTCTCTGCAGAAAGGAACACTGCTGCATCACACCCTCCTCTCATCTTCCCCCTCGCCCCTCCAATTGCGCTTTAAATAATCTTAGCACTGCTTTATGCAACACCAGTAGTAAGCACCAGGAAGATACTGCACTGCTGACCTTGGATTTTCCAGCCCATTACTCCTGACTGGTCTCCACAAGACTGCTACATTGCCACCTGCCACATAACACCTCCTCCAATGTCGTGAGGAAGTCAAACTCTGTTCACGCTTCCCTCGGTCGTACCCTTGGTGTGTCATGGAGCTTTTTCTGTTGATCTGTGAACAGAAAGTGATCCAGGGCTGTCAGTCTGTTAAGGATCCATCCTCCCTCTTATGCCTGTGTTTGTCACTTAGCTGATAGGAGGTGCAGAAGAGGAGGAAGGAATACAATTTTCAGCTGGTTAAAGGAGTATTTTGAATCAACAGATGCTGTAAGCTTTATAAAGAAACCAAAAGCCCAGTAAATATTAAAACTTTAAATATTTTTTGGAAAGAATCCTAGATTCTTGCAAAGCATAAAGATGCATATACAGTCTAAACAATTATGTCCACAATAAGGGTCAAAACAATGTCCTCACCACTTATAGCAATGTTTACATGTAAGCCATATTTGAAGTAATTAGCATAGTAGTTTGCCTTTTTATTTCTACAAAAGCAGCTGACAGACTACCCGGAGACCCTAAAGGAAACTGCCTCAGGGGAAGACAAAAGCTGTCAACATCAAGCTGCAAAGATCTCTTTGAGGAAGAAAACAAATTCCTAGCAAGGGAAGTTGATATGCCCGCTGATGAGCTGTTCAAATATGAAACACAGACACTTGGAGGGAGCCTGCTACAAACACATCCATAGAAGAAACAGAACATTTGGCAAAAAAATTGGCACGAGAAAAAATGAAAACTGAAAGCAAGCATAAGGATGTGATGGAACTAAGAAATGCTGGCATGCCATACAGACAAAAAGAGCTGAAGGGAAAGCAAATATGCCTAGCAAACCAAATACAAAAACATGTGCTGGCTGGCAACACCAGCTAAGCCCTGGCTACTACCTGCAAGTAGTGATGCTACTTGATTCAAGTGTTAAGGGAGCATTTTATGTCACGCGGAAAAGTGTGGTAGATGTGTTGATATTACTGTATTTTATTGAACTAATACAACAGCAACAACAATAAAGATTTAATAACCTAACCCAGAGAGTTAGGAGAGAATTTTCCAATTCAAAAGCTTTTTCAATTCGTGCAGTGCATTTCCCACAAACCCAACGTTTCCCGTAGGCATAGTTAATTTTTATCTAAACTGTCTCAATTTTCTGTTAGACGGTGGAAAATAAAACAAATCTTTTGGACAAATTCAGGTATTTTTCTCCTTTTGGTTGAGCTTCTTGCCTGAAGCTGACATTTCATGAGAGCAGTACTACTTGAGATACTTAAATACTTCAGCGAAATTTATAAGTAAAAATATGAACTTTGCATGCTCTTAAGGTCATAATTTGAGCCTGTCACCATCTCGTGGCATCTTCAGTAGAGACCTTTAGTATTCCTGCGCACAATTATTTAGGGAGACGTTGCTAACTTGTGTACTCTGTCTGTTCCCATGTCTGATGGGAGACAGGTAAAACTTGACACCCTCCAGTTATGTGCCCCAGAGGAGCCAATCATCTAAGTAAAGAGTAGCTTTTAATTTCTGGTTTGGGAACTGAAGTTTCCTCTCTAGTCACATAGTCCAATGAAAAATGAGTAATCATCAGAGTCCACAATTAGAAACTTCTATGTAAATGTAGGTAACCAGCATGTAGTTCAAATTAAAAACACCTCTCCCCTACTTCTACACACATCAGGAAGCCACACACACACACACCCCTCCACTCTACATAAGGAATTAACGAAGGCAACAAGATGTAAAAATACTTATTCTATGTAATTTGATCCCTTTTAGCTGTTTTAAAAAGTAATTCAGGCAGAGTTAAGATAATAATTCCACTACAGACAATAAGCCAGTCATAAAACAGGGCAGGTAAAGCTATGACAATAATGAAATGATCTAAGTAAAGCCTATTATCTTCATTAATTTTCACTCACTTTCCACAGTGGGAAGATATTAACTTGCTAATATCTTCTATCCTATTCAAAAAGAAATGCATCCCTTGAGCAAATAAGCTAAATTATTAATTTCCTTGTATCAGGATTTATAAAATAATAATTATGAATTAAATGTGTGCATAAGGTTCCTGGTTGCAGTCTTTAGATGCAAAATGTGACTGATTGCTGTTTAAGAGTGTCACTCTCTGTTACTTTAGAATCTCTAAAGTCTGCCGTGCACCTTGAGAAAGCCAGATGATTTTATAAAAAGCATCAGTAAAAAAGCTTGCCTCGTTTTACCAAACTTGTCTATTACTGCAATTTTTTAGATATCTTCAAGACTTTTTTCCTAGTAATATGTGCTGTACATGTAGAATTGTCACTATCATTTCTTCTGTTAAACTACCTGAGTAATAGCTCTGCTATACCTAAAGGAATGGAATAAAAAATGACTCATGGTTTTGCTAAGAAATTTCACCAAACTGTTGTGACCGTGGCTCAGAAACCAGTTTCTAAAATGAAATAATCAGTTGCCATAATCCTTCTGTGGAAGATCTAATACCCTCTTCTAAGAGTACAACGTGGTGAACTTGATTGAAGCTATTCACTTCAGGTTTCAAAACCACTTTACCAATAAATGGAAAACATCAGGAGCTAATAAGCACAAATCAAAGATCTAAACCCATGTTCTTTCATACACAGTTGCAAAAGTGTTACAAACATGGGATGTTATTATTTACATGGTAAAATAATTTCCTTCTGCAAGACTTCTTGGGCCTGGTAAACCTCTTGTTACATTTATGCCTGAAAATTCTACAGCTTCCTGAATAAATTCAAGCACCTAGTGATGTGGTTTTTTCACACGCTTAGTCAGTTATTTTAAAGGCAAAACTGAAAAGATGCAATGATCTTTAAGAAAAGTTCTTGGGTTTTCACAAAAATCTTTAGAACACCAATTTCTTTTATCCTTCTTTCATTATTATCTGCAACTCTCATTCATTATCCTTTTAGTGACTTTCAAAAGAAAGTGTGTACACATGAGAGTTGGTAAAAGAAATAAACAGCTCCACTTTTCTCAAGAGATCATTCAGCAAAATAAAGTTTCCCTATAAATTGTAAAACCTGTAATGTTACTATAAAAGTTACTAAGAAACCCAGTACTTGCAGACAGCACAAAATACTTACTATTTATACAACACAAGTGAAAAATCACCCAAAAAAGATATAAAATCTTCTAAGAACTTGCATAACTTAGGTAAAAAGCCGAATGCACTCCTCAAAAGTCTCCATTGAAAAATTTGTCCATCATCAAAAGTGGACACTAAAAATGGTATACCAAGGCATCACCAGCAATCAACCATCATATGCTTCAAGTGTTTTCAGTATTTGCAAACCATCAATATGATCACAGTCAGAAATTCAAATGACTTAAACTAAAATGGCTGTGTTAACAAGAAGTGTAGGAAGCTGAAGTCTCTCAAAACATCTGTCTGCAGCAGATGATTAAAAAAAGTTTATCAAACTGTATATTTGGTATACCAGGAAAAAGATCACCAGAGAGTTCTACTAGATGTAAAATTTTATTTCTATTGCAGATTCCACTAAAACATGAGAGACTAGAATCAAGATAAATTTCAACCTCAATAACTATAAAAAACCTTGAATCTGTCACTCTGAAGCCATACAAACTAACTAAAAGAATCACAGGAGACATGAGAATTATGACTTTGAGGCAAAGTACACAGTCAATGGACCCCAACTGACTAAAGCAGATTTAGTTGGAAAACAATATAAATACAAAAGAGAAAATCAGAAAATAGTACATGTCCCAACACATTTCAAATTCACAGTAACAGTGCTTTTGTTGTCGATTAATACCTGAATTTCAACATCTTTAGAAACAAAACCAGAAAACTGAAAGGACATTTTGAAACTGTTTCGAATGTGCTAAAACTTTCAATACCAATATTAAAGAGCAAGACTTAATTTTATCTAGAATCCTACTCAACAAGATTGACAGGGTAGAAGACAGCAGGTAACAGAAATAACTAATCTGATGTACCAGAATTTGATTTAAATTGCACTCTAAGTTATATGCATTGCAATTCAAAACCATACATACCAGTGATTATATTCCTCAAAAGTAAAAGCACATCAGAATGATGACCTTGTTATTTGCATTGAGGGAAACAGCATGGGAAATGCTCCAAAGATATTCTAGATGCCAAGACAGCTGAATGAATCAAGTCCTAAAACTTCCAGAGTCACAAATTTTGCACAGCTACAAACACCACATCAATAAATCTGTTTTCTCTCATAGATTTTGCTACTTTCAAAGGTAAGAGCTTGACTCTTGTTTTGACAGCATTAGACACGGTGATTTAATGAGTGGGCTGAGGAAGTAGAATAAAAATAGTTATCACTTTTGAAAAATCTCGTAATGCATCCTTGTACAGGATCAAGAGATCAAATTTGTTTGCCCCAGGGGATGGTATTCCCCAAACAGGTGAGATAGGGGCAAATCTGCGCTCAGACTGTAGCTTCAAATAAAATAAGCCTAGTAATGAAGTTTTGCCTGAGAAGAAACCATCTGCAGCTAATTGATTTCTTGAAGCAATTCTCATTATATCCCAATTATAATGGACTGAAGGCTTTTCCTATTGGTAGCTGGTCTCCATAAGGAGAACTCTCCAAAAGATGGTTATCTAAGGTAGAATTTACAAAAAAAAACAACCAACCTGGAAACACAAACTACTAAAACAGTGCAATTAGCAAACAAACCATCCAAGCAAACACACTTTGAAGGCTGATGCATAGTTGTGGGGACACCAGGAATCATTTTGTCCCTAAGATTTTTCATTAGACTTTCCAAGCATCTAGTAAGCAGGAGCCCTTCTACTACTTCATGTCTTTCTGGTGTACACTGCACAGGACATGATCCTGGCAGACTCCTGCTTATTCATTTACTTTCTGTACTGGTTACCATTAAAGCTTGGACCTACATGGCCAGCTAGTTGTATGTGTCTTCTGAATACATAACAATTAAAAGACCTTTGACAAATTACCCAGTGAAGCTTACAGACACTGAAATACATTAACCTTATGTATTTGAGCTTTATTTCAAAGTGAATGATGTCAAAAATGCAAGGAGACATTTTTACGTGGTATGAACTAATGAAGCTCCATGAAAGTCAAGGACTATATTGGAGCTAGGGTTAAAAAACCAAACCAAACCAAACCAACCAATCAAAAAAAAAACCCACCAACGCAAAAAGCCCAAAGAAAAAAACCCAACCAACCTAACAAAAACTCTCTAGAACGTAAGAACAACATCACATCCAGTTAAAATAAAGGTGGCAAAAATTTAAGATGAAAAAAAAAAAAAAAGGGAAAAAAAGGCAAAAAGAATTCCTTCATATGAACCTGGCTATACAACACCTCCAGGATAATACATGAGCCAAACAGCCAGAAAAGGAATTTGGGCCTCTGCTGTGCAATTCTGTGCCCATTTATTGAGATGTAGCACTTCTTTAAGTCACTGGAAGTGAAGCCTGAGAGACAAAGGACAAACTAATTCCTTAGTTACATTACAGACTACTCCCATCACTGATCCCTAATAAATGCAGAGTCAGGAAAACTGTTACTGAGGACAAGCCTAGAGTACAAGCTGGCAGCTGAAATTTTCTAGAATTGCCACAACACACAATTACAAGTCCCTGAAAGCTTCTTCACTAGATGAAAGGATGAATGGGAAATGACATGGTTGAAGCTGCTGTTGCAGAATTGCAGCAAACATGAGCGATAGCACATATGTTACATCATGGTACAATACACATAAAGCTCCTTTTAAAAAGTGGGAGGGAAGAAAATTAAAGAATTCACCATCAAGAACAAATACAGAAGTTCTTTTATCAAAACTTCAATCGAAGTCAAGTGATGAATTTCAAAAGGGAATTTTGCTTGGCTAAGGAGAATTTAAATAAGAAATGAATAGTGGGTCAACACCTTCAGGTTTTTATTAGGTACTTTGCTGCCAAAAAAAAATAAATCCTTCTTTCCCTTGTTTGCACATTCTGCATTCTGAACAGAATGAAAACCTGCCTGAAAATTATAAATTCTCTTAATGCTGCTGTTTTGCATTAATATATTATGTTAGCCTTAAATTATCACAGTGGACAAACTAGCTGAGCTGGCTTGCTTTCCATACAAGTGATCCCAAGGGGAAAATGCTGCTTGTTAAACCTAAAATCTCTTAATGTTTCCCTGAATGAGAAGATGTAGAGAGCATTTTTAAAGCATTAACAATGTTCTTATTATCCCAATATAATGTTTACACAGGATAATGACTGTTGCCATACAATAGCATAATACACAAACTGCTATGAATGTATTATCTGCTAAGAGAAAAAGAATCTTGAACACAAGTGTGCTGTCCAAAGACCATCTATTCTCATGTGGGCTTAAGAACTATTCAAACTCCACTGTTTACCTGACACTTTGATACCTGGAAAGTAAAATATTGGAAGGGGATATTTACAAAGTGTGGTTCAAGAAGCAGTGCTGTCGGCTTTGGTGTGCACTGTGACCCGTTGCAAGAGTGGCAGAACTGCTGGCACCCAACAGCAGCTTTGGAAAGAAGCAAGAGAGAATGCCCATGCTCAGCTTTCAATGTCTAGGATTTTCCTTTTTAGGTACTGTCTGGAGCTTCACTGAGTCAGTGAATGTGCTTTAAAAATAAATATTGTGCTCAGTTTCCTGAATGTCCATTAATAAGAAGTCCCTAGCACTCTGTGGGAGGAAAGATTAAGAAACCAAAAAAAACCCCAACAACCTAACTAAAATGGAACTAGAACAGAATGTGGGTGTTTAGTATAACAAGTATGCTTTGACAGGAACATAAGCAGTTTGCAGAAAGTATTTAACTTGATTGGCAGAAATCTCTTAGAAGCAAATTAGCAATGCAAACTATTTAAAGGAAAATTAGAAATACAATTTAAGCATATTGGATACCCATTAAAGACTGAATTATTTAAAACCCATCATACAGTATGATCCAGAAGTCCTCAAAAACTACTAATTTTATTTTCATCACAATTTAATCAAAGAAGCAGTTAAAGAGCAGGTTTGATGTGTCAGTATAAATCATATTTTGAATTAATGGCCAAATAACAATAGTAAGTGTTCATTGGTTTACATGAAGTGAAGCCTATATGTCTTATGGTGTTAGACTTATGATTTTCCCCTCTAATAGAATATAGGCATTTGCCTGAGAACCTTCCTCTTTGATATCTCAACAGCCTCTTTTTTTTTTACTATATATCAAACTATGTTAATTATAATAGTGAGTGCAACATGGGGTTACCATCAGGACCATAGAAACCCTTTCTTTTTTTCTGAATAAGGAAGAAAAAAAGACAAAACACCTGTGATCTGGAACAAGTTAAATCCACAATCTTGACAAATCTTTAGTATTTTCTGGTTTAGACTGTCTAGTTGCACTTAGCAATTTAATGTCATCTAATGAAGCTGGGCACTTTAGTTCTACTTGGGAATGTAACCATCAGAGTACAAGTTGAATTCATTATCTGCATGAATCTATAAATCATACTAGAGTGTCTAGTTATTTTAACAGCTTTGTGAGTTCTTTTAACCATATCTGTACTTAGCTCCA
Source organism: Chloroceryle aenea (assembly GCA_013399075.1). NCBI lineage: Eukaryota > Metazoa > Chordata > Aves > Coraciiformes > Cerylidae > Chloroceryle > Chloroceryle aenea. Next base: position 42,708 of record VWZY01009101.1, read on the forward strand.
ACTGCTCTCATTTTTTAAGTTAAAGGTAACCTTACCCTTATCGTACGAAAGATGAATTTTCTAAAGCTGTACACCACTGCTGACCACACACACTGTGGCACTAGGATAACTTGATTAGTTTTACTTGGGGCATTAGCAGTCAAGTAAAGAATAAATAATTTTAAAAGTGATGGTCACCTTGACAAACATATGCCTGCTGTGTTTTTCTAAATTTGTGATGAAGAAAACAAGAGATAATTTATAACTTTCTAGAAAATGTATGTAGACCATGTTACCAGTCAATGAACAAGGAAAAGACAGATGAAGTGATTTCACTGTGTAAGTGATTTCATTGTGCAGGCAGATGCTGCCTCAGCATCCCAATGTTTTAAGCCCATTTTAGGTAACAGATGCACATCCAGTATAATGCAGAATATATAGATACACAGACTTCCAGTAAATATTACAGTTCTTATTTAATCTTTTATCTTCTCATAAAATAGAAACTAGATAAACCTAGATTAATCCAATAGGCTGCCCTAAAGTTCAGATGATTCCAAAAATTGGAAGGAGTGCTTTGTAAATTCAAAGACTTATTACAAATAATGCCACTGAAAGCCCTTCTAAAACTCAAAAATCAGAAGCTGATCACTACCTTTTCATTGCACAAAATGTTTAAAGAGCCTCAATAATGCAGTGTAAGATCAGTTCAAAATATATTAAAATACTGAGAAATTACTAAAAGTCTCACCAATGACCCCTCTTAGAGGGCAACTCCATTAAAGATTAAAGAAGGATTCTTATTTTCAAAATAAGTGGTGTTTTTAAGATAGTAATCAAAATCAAGTAATCAAAATCAAGTATCAGTCCAACAGTTATAAGCACCATGCAAGGAAGTATCACACAAAATGTCTGCTTCATAGATCACCCCTAGTCCTAATTTGCCTGGGATTTCCAAAGTCACTTTTAAGTTGTACATGACTACAAATCTGAGTGGTTCCATTCTCTATATTTGCATAAGTTAAAATGAAAAACTACAGAGATTTTGCTGCATAGTTGTGCCATGTAACGACCATTTAATTTACACTGATTATCTTCTCAGTTGTAAAATCTTCTCAGTTGCTATAGCTCATGAGAAACTTTAACAGGAGGAATGGAACATTGATAGGAACAGAGGAACAAGTGCAATACAAAGATGAGATACTGAACAATAGTCTATCAGTATCTATCAGATACTCATTAGACACTCAGAACATACAAACAGAATAGCATGCTCTAAATAATAAAAGTCGTACATCCCCAATCCATAAATACTTTAAGTAGCACTTTATGTCATAAGTTAGTTTAGTTTTCCCATGAGAAAAAAAAAAAAAGAAAGAAAAAAAAAAGAAAGAGTTTAGATAACAGGAAACTTTACCTTGGAAAATTTTGCTGTATTTGAACATCAGATTTTTACTTTCAAAAGATATCCTTCAGCCCAAGTGTAGCACCAGAATGTCCTGTTCTCACCTTGCATCCAATTCTTTGTTCTTTTCATGTCTATTTGTCCTGAAAAAACATTTCTCAGTTCCAGCTGGTGTTAAGGGGATTGTATAAGTCAAAGGACATGACCTTTCTGAAGCTGAATAAAACCCTGAAATTAAATAATTGAATGTCTAGAGAATACAGTATATAAGGAGAAGAGAAAAAAAAAAAGTCACTCTATTTTGTGTTTTCTATACTCCCTTAACTCCTAACATAACATCTTACTTATAGTACTAATTGTCACCAACATAGTAACAGCAAATTTATTTACTACTGTGAACAATTTTAAACATCTTTAACTTTTTTATAAATACTCAACCATCTCTTTTACTCAATTATTATTGTTGCACCACTCTCAAGTTTTGGGTTAAGTTAGGTAAGACAAGGTAAGTTAGGGTAAGACAGGAATGAGCTTAACAGTTGACAATTATAGAATCCACTTTTACTTCTGCAAACATTAACGTACATGTGCAGTGTAAGGTCAGGGTAACCCCACAGGCACCAGAGAGCTTCATGGGTGAGGCCAAAAGTTTCCTATTGTAAATCCCCTAAGTTACAAAATGCAAGCCAAACATTTCCTATCACAATTTTTTTATATACATCAATATGTAAATGGAATAACTATTTATATAACTACTTCAAGGGTGTGTGAAAGCCCTAACCACAGTTAATGTCCATGTGATAATTTCTAACATACTTATTTTCAAATGCAATATATTTCAGTACATAAAATGTTATTAAATCTATAATTACTTGTTGAAAATTAAACACAGAGTACAAAATAAGTATTAAGTTGTTACTAAAACATCGTTATTAAAGAAGTATTAGCAAAAAATTCATAATGAATGGATAGATCATAACCTGATTTAGATGACTGGTTAAAAATATTGGAACAAATGCAATACATTGATGTGAAAGACTATTCCTATGCTAATGGAAAATAAAAATTGAAACCAACCAACTCATTTTTATAAACAAGTTCTTTAATATGTTTTTGGTGTTTTCAATTATCCTTTTCTGAGGTTTCCCCTGAATGTAGCGTGGTTACTGAGTCATATCACCTTGTGAAAAGATTCATCTCTAATAGCACAAAAAAATGCCAAGACCACTCATGACAAAATTATAAATCAGTCAACATTTAAGTGATGCTGTGAAATTCCTGAATATGTGACCAAAAAAAAAAAAAGAGTCTCTTCTCTCTGACTAGTTTATTTCAGAAATTACTGCTTCTTCCTTCATATAGAATTTTTGAGAATGAAGAACCAACTGAACTCAATGCAGTCATATGAATAAAGAGTAATAAAAAAAAGGAAATGTTCAATTTAGGGAAAGTAACATAGGTGACTGTATAAAAAAACAAAATAAACCAAACAAAACCCCAAACAAACAAACAATACCCCCCCCAAATAAAATAAAATAAAAAAAAAACAAAACACAAAAAACCCTAACAAAACAGAGAAACCCTAAGGATATGTAATTCAAACAAGCCTGATGAAAATGAGTAAAAAGCCCAAAAGGAAAGTTGAGGGGAAAAAATTCATAGGACAGCCAGATAGCAAAGGCTGTATCCTGGGAGCAAAGCAGTGAAATGATGCATGCAAATAAAAACTAATTGCTTGAAGACCTAGAAAGGACAATATGAACAAACATATAGATAAGAATATCTGAAAATCTGGCACAAGCCTAGCATAAAACATTGGCCTTTTCAGCAAAATGAATGGTGTTCCATTATATTTATGCAGAAGATAGTCTTCTAATTTTAAGTCATATAGTGTTTTTTCCTTTCAGAGATTTAGCCTGAAAATTGTTGTAACCTCCAAAAAGAGACAAGCTATAGAAAATAGGGGCTTTCCAGGAGAATTATTCTGTCCTGGTAAAATCCAACAAAAAATATAAAGCCTTCAAAATGTCTTGGGCTAAGAAGCAATATTGAGAAGACAAAACAAGGAGCTTCAAGCTCCTTTAAGCCAGAGATATTATGCATGAGTTTTCAGCCCACTTCTGTTTCTCTACTCTTTCAATGTTGCTAAATTACAGGCACTGTAGGTAAAGCAGGTTAAGCTGAAGTGGTGAATGAGAGGAAAAAGGAGTAGAATTCCAGTAGGATGCAGAGACAGGAAATGATTTTCAGTCTCAGAAATCTTGGTTCATTTTTTTGTAAGAACTTTTGAAGCTCTGCTAGCACACTTTTTATTTTTTTTTAAAAATTCATGATGGTATTTTAAAAGGGATCTCTCCCACAGAGCAAGAGGTTTGGATTTCTGTCAGAAGCTTCGTTTGAATTGAAAAAAAACCCACACTGTATACTCACATACATCGTTTGCCATCGAATATACTTACATGCAAATTCACATCAATATTGTCTCCAATGAAATCAAGCCTGACATATGATAAGCTTTCCATCCTCCACTTAACACAGTTAGAGATATTCTACCCCTAAAAAGGTAGAACTACACATATCTGCAAAATTAGGGACAGAAACAAATGAATAAAATAATATTCATAATAATAAATAAATAAAAATACCTCAAACCAAACCAAAACACAAAGCCAATTGATTCTGGCCACAGCTTGTTAGATGTGGAAGACAAAGACCCTAATTAGCCAGCCCAACAACACAATAATAAATCAATGTTGAATAGCCACAAGGATGGCAACTTGCAGAGACCAAGTCAATGATTCATAGAGAATTATCCACACAGAAGAAACACACACATTCAAATTTGTGAGATATATGTTGCCTTTTTTGAGCTAGGAATTGCCTGGAAAGTGAATTATAAGATATAAAAAACTTAATGAAAAAGTATATTAATTTCTCCCTTACCATGTGGGGAATGGAGCTTAATCTAAAATAACAATCTTTTTGTGCATCAAAAATGTTGTGAACATACTTCCTGCTTTTATCTATAGAGATTTTTACCAAGCATAGGCATCTTGGTATTGATAGGTAAATTTACTGGTGTTTATATCAAGACCTTCTCCCATCTACTCCCTCAGTCCCACCCTCTTATTTGAGCTAAAACCCCAGACTGGAAAAATAAATACAGGAGAAATTCAAAGGCAAGCAAAGCTGCTCTTATTATTCAATCACAGAGGCAGAAGCATAGTAATTTCTTCAGGGACTGGGTTCAAGACTTCTCCTTGAGATGAAACAATAGTTTTAGTGAGCTAATGCATCGTGTTTATGTACCCGAAGAATGATACATTAAAAGCCAGACCTTGTGTGGGGATTGTAAATACTCACTGTTTAGTGCCATCAAGGAAATCACAAAGATTTTAACTTTTAACCACTGTGCATGCAATTGTTTCTCCAAGGATCAAAACTCAAATGAGGAACAGTTTGGATGATAATGTAGTACACCTAAGTTACCTGTAAACAATTTTAAGAAACAAGGACAGGTTGCATTTTTGTGTTGTGTTCCCTTTAATATCACCTTTATTCTGTAATTAGCAGCAAGGTTTCCAAATCATGCTTTAACACTTAGAAAGTTCCATAGGTTGCATCAAATAGGAGAGTTAACTGCTTTTCTTAAAGATGCTCCTCAATAGATTGAGGAAAGAGTTGTAGGACTTTATGATTTTTATTTCCTGCCTGCAGTGTTCTTCCTCAATCCTTCATCATGCTCATCTATAAAACAGAGACCACCACATGGACATAAAATTCAGACATGGTCAGCAAGGCAAAACTCTCAGCTTTTGTTCTTCATTGTCAATTTTTGTCATCAAAACAGATGATACTTTACTACCCATAGTGAGAAAAATGAAAACTAAGAACTTTCAACAGAACGGGGAACAGAATGGTAACAAGAGAAAAAAAAAGTCTATGTCTATATCTGAAATCATAGCAAGGAAAATGTATCCACTACAGTAGAAAAGAAAATTCATTTTGATAAAGGGTAACCAGTAAGGCCTGCTTTAGGAAAGATTGTATTATTTTTGCCATGAAGCATAGGGAAATACCCAAATATTCACAACCTATGTTTGTGTTTGGCACTGTGCTCACAGGTAAGAGGGTTTTGTTTTGGTGTTGGGTGGTTTTTGTTTGTTTTGATTTTCTTTTTTAACATTTAAGGGAACAATCACAACATTCAGTCAGGGTACTAATGATTTAAACAATTACTTTAGTAGCATTTAATCAGGGGTGCCGTAACACTTCTGCATAACAACTTCAAATTTTCAAGCAACACTGTTTCCCTTTTTCCTTAGCCTTCAGCAAAAGTGGAAGCAGATAGAAACCAATACTTTATAATTTTATACTTTCAAAAGCATGCTTAAGTTAGAGGAAAAGGATTTCCTCAGGCTTTTGTAACCAATCTCAGAATGGAAGCAAGAAAACATACATCACGCTGCTGCTTGAGTCTAGAGGTGATATCAAAGAAAAACAACAAAAAAAAGTCCCTGAGTTGCCAAATATGTATTTTGGCTTTCTGATTTTATTTAGTTGTCAAGAAGCTGCAAGAATCTGAGAGCAGCCCTCTTAAAGGATAATGACTCTTGACAGCAAATACTTGTCTTTTTTCAAATTGTTTTCCTCTTGCTGACAGCTTTCCAATCTTCTCCAGAATTAGCCTGAATTGGTTTTCTTTCCTTACAGCTCCAGTTTTCTTCAGGCTTGTGGTTAGCTGAAAGATAGTATTGTCTGTGGTAAACTACATGAATGACTACCACAGAAAAAGCTGACACTACAGCCTACAGTAGTATCCCATGGTCCAGCAGTATCTGGTGATTAATTGACTTGACCCCTGTGTTCAGCCCACAAGAGGAATTGAGGAGGTGGGGATGATGTTTCTGATGGCAATGACACTTTGGGGTAATGTTTCAGGACCTCCATGGCTCAAGCATCAGCCCTGATACTACTTCTGTGTGTCTGGGTGTTGGGTCACAAAAGAAAGTTGGAACAATATACATTTCAAGTTAAATGGGAAAAAAATCCATAACTAAATAGATTTATAAGAATTAATGCATAAAGGAATCTGCAAAAACCAAATAGATGAGGTACTGGTGGTAAAGTAGCAAAGTGAAAACATAAAAGCAGAATACAGCATGAAAGACAGACAGCTGTATCAAACACTCAGTAACAAAACACAGGACCACATTACCTAGAAAGCCTGAGAGCACCCTTGGTTTCAGTGGAAATGAAATCCTTCAATGCTGTGGGGAATCTAGCTAGTAACATTTACAGGACACCTTGTATAAATTCAGATCCCTGGAAACAGAAAATGAAGCTCATTGATAACTCATATGATTGCTCACTTATGAATGCTCCTAATCAATGTTCTAAAATAACATTAAAAATCCCAGGGCTGGAGCACCTCCCCTATGAAGACAGGCTGAAAGATGTGGAGAGTTTCTGCCTGGAGAAGAAAAGGCTCTGGGGAGTCCTTATAGCAGTTTGCCAGTAGCTAAAGACAATCTACAGGAAAGCTGGAGAGGGACCTTTTATGATGGCAGGTACTAATAGGAGGAGGAGTAATGCTTTTTAACTAAGAGACAGTTGGTTTAGATTGGCTATTAGGAAGAAATTCTTCTCTGTCAGGGTGGTGAGATGGTGCAACAGGTTGCCCAGAGAAGTTGTGGACACCCAAGCCCTGGAAGTGCTCAAGGCCAGGCTAGAGGGAATTTTGAAAAACCTGGTCTAGTGGAAGGTGCCCCTGCCCACAGCAGGGAGGCTGGAACTAGATCATCTTTAAGGTCCCTTCCAATTCAAACCATTTTATGATTCTATGAATCATGCCCCCTTATTTTAGCAGGGAACTTAATAGGATATTCAGTATTCCAAAAATAAGAGTAGAAAAGCAACTTCTTCATATTCTCTAAAATTAAAAGGGTGAAACTGTTGGTGAAACTGTTGGCAATACAATTCACAATTATGAAAACATTATTACATTATATCAATGATATCAATGTTAATTTATCCCAAATTAAAGGGAGGTAAACTAGATAAAGCTTCCAGGGTTTTTTTAATGGTTTGGTTGGTGGCTTTTTTCTATTTGTTGTTTTGATGTTATTGTTTTTATGTGGTACACAAGATAAGGAGTAACTCAGAAAAAGGGAAGCTTTGAAACAGGTTTGTCGGGGTTTTTTAAAGCAGTATTTCATTTTCTGTGGGAAAAAAAACCAAAACAACCAAAAAACAACCAACGCAAGCACACTAATAATGATTCAATCTTATTTTGTAAAGTGAGGCTCTGTGATGAAGAATTCCAGCTATGAATCTTACTTGATACTGCTCAGCCTTTTATTTTGAAGCTTCTGGTTTCTTATTAAAGGAAATGTAAATTGCTCTGAAAATGTTCTCTGTGTACAGGAACAGGCAAATCTCCCAGGGAACAACCTACATCTCTCAGGCTGTGACCAATCATTTGGCTGTTGAAATTAAAAGATACTACAAAGTCTCAACTTTTTAGAAAATGACAAGCTCAGCTTCAGAAATATAAATTGCCAAATACTTGGGGTTTATTTACCATGGAGGAAAACAAATTCTTTCCTACTTTTTATATTTTCTTAATACCTCAAAGGATCTCTGGAGTCTCTAGACGCATTGTATGCAGTGCCCTGAGGGTACTTCTATTTGTATTATTATAGGTGGCTTTGAGAGCATGAAGGGAAGCTGAGCAGTTCTATCCTGGGTGAACGGTGAATGAGATGCCCTGTAATACAAACAGAGGCACCCTGAGGGCACCACTGAATTTGTGTGTGTCTCTGTGTACCTCTATATGTGCACGCTTTAAAACACAACCAGGGCAGAGCTCTTTCAGATGAACTGATCTCTAAAGGTTGAAGTCTGGAAAGGAATTACTGGGTTGATATTTTTTTTTAATTTTTTTTTTCCTTCACATGCCTTGGCTTGCTTTCAGCATTATCAGTTTCTCTGATAACACAAACTACCTCTGTTTTTTTTAATGTATTCAAGGCTTTATGGTTTGAAAATGTTCCTTTACAGTGACTGATTGCCAAACTTTTCTTAAGGCTGCATTTTATGACAAGCGATTACATTTCAATATATTAAAGAATAGCTCTTCCATTAAAATTCAAAAGGTCTCTAAAAACTTGCATTGAAAGTAAGCACCAATATCTTATCTTAACCATTTCCTTTCATTTCAAGGCTAAGAACCAATACATACATTGGGATTGTTATAATCAATGTGGACTTTTCCCTGCTATAGACCAGCAGCTATAGAATTTGCTGCTCTCATTGCAAATATAAAATAAGATGTTCTACCCAAATTGAAAAATAAATTCCCATAATGCTAAAGAAAGTTAATTTTTTGCGTTTGAAAATCTAACATTATTTATATTACTCAAGTGTTTAAAAAAATCTAATTGAAAAATTAAAGAGACTTTAATGTTCTTTGTAATACCACAAAGCAGCAAGACAAAATAAAAAAAAAAAGTGTATCTGATCTTGCAAATGTCTGCACTAATAGGAGCCTAACTCCTACAAATAATTCAGTATGAACAGAGCAAGTCATTCTCTGCAACATATACAGCATTGGACCTGAAGTGGGATTCTTCCCATCTTTCATCTAGCCCAGGAGCATGGATTTCCACTTTATTTCAAGCGTAAACGGATGCTTTTGGTCTATCAGTGAAGACAAACAATGCATCTGAAGTTTTTCATTGCTGTCATGACCTAGGCAGCTATTAGCTTGTAGAGCTCCAGTATGGTCTTAATAAGTAATTGTACAGAACTGTGTTGCTTCCTACCAAATAACAATTTGCATGCTTTAGATATTCATGATTTTGTTTCCTTAATCAAGATGAGTTGATTTCAAAGTAGTCCACCAACAATGTAACTCAATTACTTTTAGGTGAAAGATATGAAGGTGGATTCTCAGAAAATAACTGACTGCTCCTATAAGAATACTGAGGAGTTTCTAGGACACCAAACTGACAACAACAAAACTAAAAAGCTCATCCTTTGCTTTGTGGTTTTATGTCAGCAAATTAATAAATAAGCATGAGAAGTTTGGTCGATATCTCTGATTTTCTTGTTCATTCATTGAAAATGGTGTCATTTGAATTCAGTACAATGTGCAGAGGTTAGGAACAAAACGGACATTAATTCTCCTTTTCATTTTTTCTCAAGTGCCACATTTTACAATTTTCCAAGAGTCTGACACATTGATTATACATCCATTAACATGGATCGACTTCAGTGCCATAGGACAATCGCTGTGCAATAAAGCTTACCATCAGCTTTGACAGACATGCTTAATTATTGTTTTTCCTCATAAGAAATGCTTCCTAAAAGGGTATGGAAGTCTATTTGCAAACTCTGAGGGCTTTAATTATTTATTAATTTAAAACAATTAATAGAATATGTCTTTACTGGATTTCTTTTTCAACTGAAAACTCAGCTACCATCACTTCCACAATAGTGTGGAATAATAGCACTTCATTTTATCTGCTAGTAAACACACTCAAAACCAACATTCAGCATATTTTCAAGCTGTTTATTTAAAACAGCCTGGAACTTTCATTCACATTATGCTTTTTAAATATGTAGACAAAGGTTTTGCTCATTTAGGTTGAAATTCTGCACAGAATTGTACGAAGTACTCTTTCATATCTTTCCTAGAATTTAAACTAAGCTTCTCCCTCTCCCCTTAAGGAATGTAATTACTATCTTTCATTTCTAGTGGTTCCCATGATGTGCCTGTCTTCCAAATAGAGAATAATGCATTAGCTGTGCCCCAAGGAATTTATATTAGAAGATAAACTATATTATGCCTGTAAAATGAATTATTTTAAAGGAAAAAAAAAAAAAAAGATGCTAAGATGCAATTAGATTCAAGAGGACACATCTAGTTCTGTCTAAATTGATGTTGAAAAATGCTGCATGCTTAATGGAACAATTCAGCTAATAATATGCTACAACAGGAACTATATTCGTAAAGTCAAATGTAATTTGCATACAGATAAAATATCTATTTAATCTACTGTCCAGAGTCTAAAATAGAAGTTACAGATTGATATTTGCTTCCAGTGTGACACAACCATGGCTAGAGACTTAAACTTTTCCTTGATAGTCACCAATCATATGTTTAAAAAAAGTATGCTGTATTTCTTTATCCTTCCTAAAACTCAAATATGCCAGAGATTTTTTTCAAAAGTCCACTGCTATCACATGTGATTGGGGACACACACACACACACAAACTAAAGACCACCTCTCCTTAAAAAAATGCACCATTTAAAACCAAACCTCAACCAAACCCAAACCATATAGTCAGGGTCATTTTGCAATATTTTTAAAACCTCTGTTATGACAATTTAAGTACATAACTGCCATAGCTAGATAGTATTTCTGCATTATAATAGAGTAAAAATAGCAGATTATGTACTATATTAGCATATGCCCATATAGATCCATGTAATCTTCTGAATAAGATGATAAAGTTTTAATTATGCAAGCTCACTGCTCTGTTTCATAATATATTCATTTTACACATCTATTTAGTGCTCCTGGCTGCCTGTATTTATTTGATAAAGCAATATATTCTTCCATTTCCTTCCTGACCCTCCTCTTCTACTTTAACAGAATGATCAGGCAGAAAAAAAAATGGGTCTCCATGCTCACTGACCACAGGTAAAGTAAATGTGCATTTTATATTGAGAAAATCAGTTAAAAAAATTAATAGCAGGATGGAAGATACAGGTAAGACATCAGGAGAAAACTTTCTAGCATTTTGCATTCTTGAAGACTCCATCACTAGCAGGTGTTATGACCAAGTTAATTATATCTACCTGGTATCAATTGTGTCTGATTGCACTCTGAGGCAGATGGATGGACTGGATGACTGCTGGAAGATGTTCACAGACCTATTTCTTGCCATTTTTAATGAATATAAGTTTTTAGGATAGATTCTACAACCTTAATTACATCAAGATAATGGTTTCAAATGACTGAATATGACAACAAAGATATTACACATAAGTCTAAACCCCATTTAAAATACAGTCTTAAAATAACAGAATGTGCATATTTGGTAGCAGTCTGAAACCTCACAGATCTTATTTTCATTTTTTTGTTTGTTTGGGTTTTTGGTTTGTTTGTTTTAGACTGCTTTATGTGTCACAGCTGGAAATCCTTGATCACTCATGAAAAACTTAGACTAGAAATTCCTCATTTTCAGGAAGCATTGATGTGTTGTTTTTCTCATATATTAGAAAAAAGTTAAATGAATTGACCTGTACAGGTTTCATTTGAGTGGACCTATGACAGCTACAATTGCAGTACAGCTTCAAGCCTGACAACACATCTGTATATTTTCAAATGCTGTTGTCTACGAAGCATCAGCATAATTTTTGTTTGCTTGCTTTCAGATTCTGATTAACCATTTACCTCTTTCTTCCACAGTTACTTCAACAGATCTCAACTGGAACTAGAAGAACAGTCTTCACAAGAAGATGTGCAGATTTATTCTCCTGTCCTCACAGTTGAATTATTTTGTACTGGAATGAACGATGCTCTTCAACTTATGTCCTCCCTATTACACATAAAACAATATCACATATCAGGTTAATTTCTGTGTATTTGCTACACGTTCAATATACCATATTTATAATAGTGGCAAACTCCTTGCAGAAACTGCTGCTCATGCCAGATGGATGGGAAACAAGATGACAGCATCAAGCATGGCAGATTCAGAACTTCAGGTCCCCTCTTATGGGAGTAAAAGGAAGATTTTAGCCCTGAATACTTTGAGTGACAAAAATTCAGTTTTACCTATGCTACTGGAAAGCCTTTAGCTGCCTCTAAGAAAGGATGAAAAAAAAAAAATAAAAAAAATCTATATATAAAATCAAGTAAAAGACAGCAAACATGTTGTCTAGATAGGAAACTGAAGCAGAATGCCAAATTGTTTCCTTGGACTAGATGAAGATATTTGCCAAGCTCCAAGGCATGTGTTATGTGACACCCAACTCCTTAGATCACAGCAAAAACTTATTTAGACTTCTATTTGACCTATTTGACCAGCACAGGGTTTAAAAGCAGTTGAAATAAAATTGCAGTCAGCCATTTAATCTATGTTCCAATTTAATCCATCTTCCCAGTTTCAGAGTCAGTGGTGCTTGTGATCTGTTATCAGAACTGCAAAGTCATACAAGTAGACTGCATCTCACAGTTCTTTATAAAAAAATAGTTAATGCTAAAAGCAAGTTTTTCCAAGTCTTAAGGAAAACTTCCCAAATCAATGTAATGTATATATTCATGTGTGTATATATACACACACATAACTGTGTACATGTGCATGTAGAAACCACTGGTTCTTCACATTCCTTTTTCTCTATAAAGATTAATATATAATCCTTTCAAAGGTTTAGCAGGATCTCTTTTGAGCAGAGAGGAGTCCAATCCTTTATAAAAATGAAGATATTTTATAGAGAGAGTAAGGTCATTTGACAAACATCGAATAGGTAACTAAGTTAAGAGAACAATTCAAGTGTAAAGATTTAAGCCTTATTTCTAGGATTAATTAGTTTTCTTTCAGAATTTGATAAGACATCTTTGAATATCATTGGACAAGAACTCCTTCCAACAGTCTTTGGACAAATAAAAGTAAACAGTATTCAAGAAGGGATTAAATCCAAGGATTGTCTGCAAGAGTGACTTAATTAAAAAGGCTTAAGAGCAGAAATGCTTTAATACAGGAAATGAGAACCATTTGACCCCTAAAGGTTGACTGAAAGTTATCACTTCTTTGAAGATGAGTGATCAATAAAACTCAGAGGAGGAATTACCTCTAAAAATGTTTTAGGAGTTGCTACTTGTAGAATATAAGGAAAGTAACTTGTGTTATACGAGCTTCAAGTGCCACCCAAACATCCCACAGCAGTGCTGAGGGGCTGCACACAGTGGCTGCCTAATGCAGAGCCTATACAAGTTCTTCCATCTTCTGAGGACTACAAAAAAATGAAATGCAAGATCTCTTAAAAATGATACCCATTTTCATTCTGTCATCAGTTACTTGTTGTGTCTTGATGGTGGATTCATAGCTGCACACCTACCCATCATTCCCACAGATGTTGGTCAATACTCACACCAACTCACGGGATTCAACTCATCTTAGTAAGACCAGCAAGGAAATCAGAGCCAGCATGGTCCAGCATTGCTACACTTGAAAAGCACAATGATAAGGCTTGGACTGCAGTAAGCCAGAGAAATTATATCAAAACCAAGGTAAAAACCCTGGATCTCTAAGATACTATCTAGAATACATAAAAACTGAGAAGTAAACCATCAGAGGAAAGCCAATGCCTTGTTTCATAGGACAAATCAGCCAAGCTATTCTCTTCTGGCTAAACTAAGTTTACTGAAACTGCTACAGATGCTGGTGAAAGCACTGAATGAGGGAGGCACAAGGGGAGTTAGAGGGAGCACTAGGGGATTAAATTAAGCCAATTGAAAAAGAATAAAGAAAATGGCTAAAAAGCAGCTAGAAATAATGAAATCTGTATTGGAGCTGTTCTGACAATGGAAAATTACTAGGAAATACCATATTATTAAATTGCAATGATGATATTTTAACAGATAAATCCCAAGCAGAGTCAGAGAAACAAAGGGACAAACAAATACAAATCATCTACCTCAGTGACAACCACATCTTCAGTGTCAGTCATATGAAAATGCAGAAAAGGAATTTTTTATAAAGATTTCAATGAATATTGTGCCTATGTGACCTGGGAGAAACATTAGCCCATCGTGTATGTAGTCTGAATGTGGAAGTGCTCTCCTCTGCTTTCCTGATACAGCTGGATGGGGAAACCCACCAAACTCTCAAATCAACCACAGTTAAAAACATATCCCAACTTCCTTGCTAGAAATATACTCTGATTCTGTGAATCATGCAGAGGCATTTGCATAGCAAGCACACAGTTTTCAACATGCAGACCTCTGTGAACAGTTTATAGTCATGTGGAGATCAGCTGCCACTGTTTGTCATCTGTATTGCTGAAAAATATCAAATATGCAGTCTGTTGATATACTGGAAATTGCTTTCAAGGAATTAGCTCCCTGCAGTTTGAAGTGAATGATTCCGAACTGTTTTGTAGCAAGCTGACTTGACATTGCAATAGGCAAACTGTGTGAACTATTTGTTTCTGCAAAGGTAGCCCTTTTATATATCCAAGCACAGGAAACACAACAGGGTCTATACCACAGCTGCATTGTTTCTTCACTCGGCAAAACTGGGAATTATCCATGTAAATACAGCACATTTGACTATTGCCAGTGTTATTTGCTAGCTAGACCTGGTCTCAAAGAGACGGAAAAATCTTTTATCCCACTCTAAAACCAGATTTAAAGAAAAGAGAATCTGGCCTATTCTTCTCTGGAGATCCTTAGCCCTGTTACCTGATGCTTTCCCAGGAGGAAGAGGTTGTATTAATGACATTCTCATACAGACATTTCCTAGTAAAGAATTTAAGCATGCCCTTTTTCTCATTTCATAAATGTTATTTCCTGAATTAGATATTGGTCCTATCATTTTTTAAGAGTTTGATATATTTTACTGGCAGATAAAAAGCAATAATTTCAATCATAGGAAAAGACAAAACTATTGTTCTTAACAAGACAAATTAAAAGCAAGCCACAAGGGAACAAACAACATTTCATTTAGAACAACTTGTCACTAATGGCAGAAGACCTTTGCTAGATTTGCAGCATGATATAGCCACTGGATAGAAAACTCTCCTTGTGAAACTAGTGAGAACAAATTCCTTCCATCCCACTGCAGTTTTGCAGTGTCTTGGCTATAATGGAGATCTACTGTACAATTCCCATCATTTCTTACAGATTCACTAACTTGAAAACATGTTTCTGGGATGGTTGTGATATGTCTAAAGAAAGACTGAGCTTACAGGCTTTCCCCTGCCTCTGTCTGGTTAACTTGGAAAAGAAGCCTGAAATATTCCCTGTCTGAAGCTAGATTTTCATTTCTCAAATAAGCATCCATCTACAGTTTCTTCAATGAAATAGGAACCTTACAAAAAATGAAGTTCTTTGCATTTGAGACTTTCAGTCTGTTACCTATAGGGCTTTCTTTTTCAGTTCATGAGATTTCTTCCTATTTCCTTTAGGAAAAGTTAGCAAGGTTAATTTAGCATATAATCCACTCCACTGACAGAAAGGTGTGACCTTTTCTACCAACACAGCTGCTCAAGACCTAAACAAAAGAGATGAACATCTGATTGCTGAGATATTTAGATTTTATAAATAAAGGCTTCCATATCACCCCTTAGCATCTATTTAGACTGCAATAACGTCTGGAACAACATGGAATATTATTAAAAAGCTTTTATTTAGAAGCACCTGAAAACTCTCTATGTAGATCATATTTTCTGCTGTCTAGGAAAGAGTATTTGCTCCAAGCATCATTGTAGAGATTTATTGTTTGTTTCTCTTGGAAAGCTAACATTTCAAGAGAATTGCACTCTGGATTGGACTAACAGAGAGCAGGCTGTGAAGAGAAAATTATTAATTGAAAAAGTTATTCCTAGCTGGACTGAGAATACATATGCAACCTCTCTGCCAGCTTCTTTTTTTAGACAGCAAAGAAGTCCTAGGTCCAACTATATACTGACTTCTAAAACTGATCAAACATATTTTTAATCCCCAGTCTAAGTACTAGGAATGGAGGAGGAAGAGAATTAAATGTTTTTTGAAGACTCGGAAACACACATTTTTTTCTTCACAGAACTAGCAAGTTTAGATTGAAAGCAAGGAAAAAAAAAAGGAAAAATAAAAAAGAATCACAAAATCATCAGTGTGAATACATTCTTTTCAGCAGCAGCTTGTGAAGTAATCCTTTATCTCCAATTATACAATTTTTCCAGAGATCTTTCCCTATGTTGATTTCTCCTCATTGTACATCACTCAAGGTGGCAAGGTAGACCTCTGCTACTAGTTTATTGGTCTAACCCTGGTTGCCCTTAACACTACCTCTCTTTTGGTTCTTAAGGCATCATCATGGGTCTACTTTAATGTCAGAGAATAAAAATGAAAGGAAGAAAAACCTTATCTTTCTCACCTATTCTCCTCTGCTCACTGCAAGTCCCCTAGCCACAGCATTCTCTTAAATCACAGAAATCATAGAACAGCCCAGGTTGGAAAATCTTCTGATCCAACATTTTCATGGGCAAGAGAACCTCAGTGAGATTATCTAGCACCCTGACCAGCTGTGCCTTGAAAACTTGCAGTGATGGGGACTCCACCACATCCCTGGGAAAGCTGTCTTCATGTTCTTCACTTGCATTACCCAGGGGAATACAGTAGATTGCAGTTATATCTTTAATCAGTATACATTAAATATATTACTGTCGTCCTAAGAGGCACACAGTACTGCTAATATTTCATCACACCAGAGATAGTCTTAAATGGAGAAAGTCAAATTATACAAGGAGACATAGTTTTTCTTGCTCTCATGTACCAATAGATGTGAGCAAACAGCTCCTATTCCTCTAGAGAGGACTACACAAAGAGGTTAGAACGTGTAACATGAAGGTAATCGGATCAGCTGACCGCAAATAGCCAGCAGTCATCCAGAAAATTAACATCTGTCTATTACTTCTAAAAGTAAAACTGATTCTACTATTTTCTAACTATGTGAACAGGGATGACTCACTTCACCTCTTTTTACCTCAGTCTTCTCCACTATGAAAACTAAGCAACAGATAAAGACTGTGAAGAGCAAGGGCACCTGAACAGGGATGTTCTCCATTAGCCAATAAGTAGGTGGAGTGATTTTAGTATATTTGGTGTACTTTTCCAGAAGGAAAAAAAAAAACACATTAATACAGGTTTCTTGGGAAAAAAGCTAAAGAAAAAAAAAATAATTGAGATTACATTAACATTTCTGGAGCTACTCAGTGGCAGTGAGGTGCATGTCCTTCATTCAACAACAGAATATCACTTTATGTTTCAGGGGGAAAGATGTTGCATCTATTAAAGTATTCATATAACCTTAAAAAACCCAAACCAAACACTCCCCCAAACACACAAAACAACAAACCAGAAATAGTTCAAGAGTATCTTTGCCTGATTGCCTTAACTTGCTCCCTTTTGGGAGAACTCAGATTTCTGTCATTGTTTCTACAGACAAATAGGAACTTTTTCAATGGAACCATTTGTGGGTCTACTATGTCTAATTACTGAATTTTATTGATATGGTTTGGGCATTTTTTCAAATGAGAAACACCTTTTTTTTTTCCATTTTCAAAGGAGAAAAAGAAAATAAACTGTCCACAATAAATCATCTTTTTCATGCCTTCCCTGAAAGTTTGGAAATAATATGCTTTTAATTGTAAAATTCATTTCTAGAGGTAATAAATACCCTCTGATTGAACCTCAATATTCTTTTCATTAGGCAGAAAGGAAAGAAAGGAAAATAGCAAAGTACCATCCAGTAAGAGCATAGCAAAGCGTCTGCCAGAGAAAAGAACTCCAGCAAGCAATCGTCTTCAAGATGGTGAGAACCCAGCTGTTCACCCATTTGGATCAGACTGATGTGCACATAGAAAATCACACAACTGAGCTGCCAAACATTTCCCACGGCTCCAAACGCAGAGCCAACAGAGCTGCTAAAACCATAAGGTGATGCTTAAAATGAGCTCATTCACAATGCGCTTCTCTCTTCTTCTTGGTGTGTGTGAGAGAGCATATATTTCAGCACCAAGAGACTTTGAGACACACAGAAACAGAGATAAAGAAAAACTAATTAAGCTCTCTGTATGCTTGCAAGCATTGCTAGTCATTGTAAACAGCAAAATATCTTGCTCACCAGCCACATTTCAAAGAGTCCCAGGGGGAAACTGCTATCTCCCAGGTAGAAGAAAAGCAAGAAGACTGGAAGTGTGACCAGCTGCATTCCCTATTTGCAGGAGAGAGATGGGGATGCAAGGGGAAGATGAAGGGAAACGTTGCATTAGATATTGCAGTGCGAGGACTGTTAGAAGAAACTGTTATAAAGAACAGTTTGTTTAGTGCTATAACCACAAGTGATGATAATAAACATCATTTTCCATAATCTTCATGTGATCTTCTCTAATTTTCTCTCTTTTAATGCTACTTAAAACAGTTATTTTAACATCATCATGTACTTTCTAAATTTTTGATTGTATGTCTTTTCCTCAATAGGATAAAAAAAAGCTATAACTTTACTAGACTGAAGGCATAATCTTTTCATTATTTCCTAACCTTTGAACTCTTGCCTTCATGTAGATTTCAGAGGCCATCTCTGCAGCTGGTCTGAATGGTAATGAGTGAAAAAAATCACCTCAAGACAACAGCTGAAACTCATAATTTAACTGAGACAAGGCCTTATGTATTTTGTCCTTTCCTTATTTATAACAGTTCATTCACTCTAAATCTTTCTGTGCTTCTATTTTTCCAACACTGGTAAAATTTAAAAGAACTCAGAAATGAGATGGTATGAAATTTTTAGATATATATATTTTTAATTGAATTTGAATGATAGGTGCACTCTCCTCAAGTTCAAAAGAAAATGCAAAATTATTCTACCCCACTTTCAAGGGAAAAAATCAGAATCACTTAGAGCTTTGCCACGGAAGGGCAAAGAATCCAGGCCATTATAAAGGAATGTGGGTTTTTACAAGAATAACCCTCTTAGTGCTAGACACCTGCTAATACAGCACACTGCCTGTAATGGAGATATACACAGAACACCACACAGGTACCAAAGCTGTCCTCATAGACTTAAAAAAATAAACAAACCAACCAACCCCTACAAAATCCCCCAACATAAACTTGGGCTCAGCAATCAAGAGAAAATAAGGGGTTTTAGGATGTGTAGCCAATTACTGGAAATTGGTTAAGCATCAATTTACCCATGGGAGTTAGTAAATTATTGCATTTACATCACTGGTTTTGTTCTCTCTTCTCCCACTTATCCTTCAAATTTTTTTAAATTTTGACTCACAGGATTTTTTTGTTTTATCCTTCCTTCCTTCTTTCCCTTTCCCACTTGGGGTGGGGGAATAAACGAGAAGCCATGTGGTGCTTTCCTGCCCAGCATAAACCCACAACATGATCTAGCAAACAGCATTTTCATTACCTTAGGAAAAACTAATCTCCTTTTGATGACAGACTTTCATGACAGGGGATAGAGAGGGTTATAATTCTTTATGTGTAGAGAGATACATTACTTTAAAAATGGATATGAAATATTTACTAAAAATAAACTGATTTTCACTTGATAAAACAAAAATATTTTTTTCCTAGGATAAAGTGTGCCATTAGTGGAAATTTTGAAGACAAAGTAGTAAAAATACCCTATTTGCTGACATAACACTTCCTTCTTCCCTCCATTTGCTTGTAATTTTGAAGTTTATTCTTTTTTTTGACAATGGAGAAGCATGAACATGCTTGCCCAGTTATCTTAGAAAGAGCTATATAATGTTGCAATGTATGATGTAGAAAAAAATATTTTAAGTTCATAAACTTTAATGAATGAACTCTCAATTTCCTGATTTTTTTCTTCCTTTGGTACTATTTATTGCAACAACAAAATAAATTAGTGGAGACATATCAGGGAAAAAGAGCTAGAACAATCTCTCTATAAAGTAATTTAAAATCAGGATGGAAACATTTGACACATGTACAGAGATGACATCCTGCTCAAATTACAAAATGAGTAGCTGCTAAGGAGTGGAAAGTAATGACAAATGAGCCACATCAAGGAAAGATTTGCTATTCCCAAACAGATAAAACGTACACTGACTTAAGTGAAGGCTGTATTTTGCTATAGGTTGCATCATTAGCTTCTACAAACATTACTGAGAGGCTGCTGAGATGCACTAGTAGGGAAAGTTTGAAAACTGGTTAGAGCAGATCCTTTTTTCATTAGTGAAACTATTACTGCTCGTAGTGAGATTGCATGACAACAGATTCAGTAACGAAAGTTAACAGCCCTTTAAAGTTGCAAAGGGTTTTTTTTGTTTCTTTTAATGTAAGCAGTCCCATCCCTCAGCTCTGTGTTACAAAAAGACACAAATAGGGGTTGTCTTGCTATATCCTTCAGCACCAACGCAAATTTTCCATGCATTCTGAAAATTAAAGGACAGGAAATTTTGTCTAACTCCAATGTAAGTAAGAGTTAAACTTTCTTTTCAATATGACTGTTGGTATGGAAGAGCAGTGTAGAAACATAAGGCATGACAGAGAATCACAGATGTTTTAGGCTGGAAGGGACCTCTAGAGGTCATCTGGTCCAACTTCCCTACACAAGTAGGGACATCTCTACCTAGGGCAGGTTGCTCAGATCCCCATCAAGCCTGCCCTTGAATGACTGCAGGGGTGGGGCCTCCACCACCTCTCTGGGCAGCCCATTCCAGTGTCTGTCACCCTCATATTAAAGAACTTTTTTCTGATATCCAGTCTAGACCGATCCTTTCCCAACCTAAAACCATTGCTCCTTGCCCTATCAAAAAAAAAAGTAATATTTGTAAAATTTGTAATTAAGATAGCACAATGGAAAGAATGCATAGTAGCCAAAGTATGAGGAAGCTTACCGAGAAAACTTTCTAGCATGCAGAAAGAAGTTTAGCACACTGGAAAGAATGGTTGACACATTTGATAATTGTGGCTGCTACATTTGTTTTGTGAATATTTAATCACTTGCCCTCTAGTCATCTAATTTCTGCTGCTTTTCCACAAAGACAATACTTCCCAAATTTCCTTTAAGGTGTTTTTTTATCATCTTCCATTGACATAATGTTTTTCCCTGTCATTACCCTGTGTATCTTAGGCTGCAAACAATTCACTCTTCTATAATGGAATGCCTCACCATCAGATTTAATTCACCTGAAAGGAAACTGTCATTGCACTAAGATCATAATCCTGTTTGACTTCTATGATGCATTTCAGTTGGTGTTTTATTTGCATAGAGAGGAAATCTCTTTTTTATGAGCAGAGTCTTCCTCTCCTTCCTACATGGCAGCTGCTATTCAGTAATTTATATGCGTGTCCTGGTTGCAGATTTTTTTGCAAAATAACATCCTGCAGTTACATGAAAAATATGTTACCATAATATTAAGGAGAATAACAACTTCAACCTAAGGATTCAACCTGTTTTGCTCATTGCTGTGAGGGGAAGGTAAATTTAAAATCATATATTTATTTTGTTTCCTGTGCCCCACTAAATTAGGAGATTATTTAACTTGTTAACTAATTACCTAATATTTTTACCTTTATGAATATTTATTCTTATCCAATTGCTTGAAGTGCATATTATTTAGACATATAAATTATATGACTCCAGATGATTTTGCTGTTTAACTTGCTCTCTTTTGTTTCTTGCTTCCAATTTTAGTACCAACAGCACACTAAACTCAGCTGTCCTCACAGTGCAGAAACGTTAAAGAAAGAGACACTAACTTCATTTCTTGTCCAGGAACCTCATAAGACAATGAAATATAAGGGAACAGTGGCAATTCTCCTTGAAGCCAGACCCAAGTGAAATTTCCTAGGACAGTGGGTTGACCTCTTATTTCAATTTTTCATCATTGTTGTACAATTCTGGCAAAAGTAACTCCTCAGACTATATAAAATTGTTCTACAGAGGACAGTCTGAGAATCACTGTCCTAGATTACTGGCAAATGACAAATCCATGCAATTTGAGAATTCTATTTCCTTAGAGAACTTTCTGCTTTCTGTTCATTTTTTTTAATTTATCTTTTTTGATCCTAAACCAGTTCTTTTTTTTATATACATATATATTTTTCTGTGTATTCTTACTTTCAGTTTTAGGGATCATTATTCCCTTCCCAAACAGAGCCTACAGAGTAAGAAACAAATCATAAATCTTCACAAACAATTTTATATATGGTAGAACTAAAATCAAGAACTGACAGTTTTCTAATCGTCATACTTTTAAACATAGATCAAGTTCAATGAAGACCTTACTGGAACATTAGTACTTAGGAGAACAGCATAAGTAGTGATAGACAAAGGAAAACAGAAGATGACCTTTTAAATAATAAAACATTTGAAATATGATGACATCAAAGTGCCATGCTGGGGGAGGGGAGTAAAATATCCTAATTAAAATCATGTCAGTAGATTTGGGAACATCAGTATAGAACTTTTTCAAGCCCCTTACCATGTGCTAAGAAAGAAAAAAAAAAAAGATGAATTCTGGGTACAGGCACTTCCCACTATTCATCCTACTACAGATCTGGTCAAGCACACATCCTATCCATCATGCAGTGAGACTTTCCTCTGGCCACTAAAAAGCTCTCTTTCCCATGATATTTTTGTATGGGTAAAAGGAAACAGGGAATGAACTAGGATCTTCATTTCCCTCTCAAAAAATAAACTAAACCAGAAAACATCAATCAGTCACACAGTTGGGAACATACCTTTCTGAATCCCACAATTTAGAGCTCTGCAGTGATGGAATCATTTCAGCAAATGAAGAAGCTGGTTTTGCTACTATCAGGCACAACTCAAGAAAGGTCAATGTTCTTATCTCTGTAGAACTGCTGACATTAAATAAATAAATATTTCCAAAACTCAAACCTTGTTATAGTTTTCTTTGGATTTTTTTTTTTTTAAGTCCACATAGGGGTTATTTTTTGAGTTTTAGAAATTTGAAAGAAAAATATACATAAAATAAAAAAATAATTTGTCTTTGTGCTGCTATCTTCCGAGTATCTTCTCAAGAACTATTTTCATTGTGATAGTTAAGGTGAACTAGCTGAACAGTAATAGAGACTAGAATAGTAATAGATGACTTAGAATCAGTTGTTCAGGGCACAAAGTTATGAAATTACCTCTTTTCATATTTAATCTAGTTCTCCCTCCCAGTTCCATTTTATTTATTTCCTCCCTTATATGTTTTTCAGACAAGACCACAATATAATCCCCTTTTAGAATCTTTTGTTTAGTAATAGAACTCCAGTCTAATTTAAAACCAGGACTATACAGATCAAAATTATACTGATCAACGTGAAGTTTAAAGCAGTAGTGCTTCCTCTTCAAGCTTATTATTCTAAAGTCATTTCTTGATCAAAAGCACAGTTGCAAGAACAACAGACCCTTCAAAAAGCAGTAAAAGATTATAGGTAAGAATACAGGAAATAACTTTTATAAAAATAAAGCTCACAAGAACAAATGCTCCCCCAAACAATGAAAAGGTGCAAGATGAAAGCCTAAGAGCAGATAATCACAGAACAGAAGCCACAGTTAACATTATGCATAGTATTTGCTTACAGGGAAAATACTTCCCTGTGACCAAAATAGTTAGCAGTGTCTACATCAGTGTTAAAGCTCCTTTAATCTTTTTCTAAAACATTTTAGAGAAAAAAGAAATATGGCATCTTAAGAAAGGAATGCTTGACCTATCTGTTGAGGTCAGGTATTCTCCTTTGGTGTACTCAACACTCATGATACTCTGAACTATCAGCCTGTCTGGGAATAGATACAGAGCACATATAGAAATGGAGAAAGAAATAGAAATATAGAAATAGAAACAGAGTACATAAAGCAGACTAGGAGTTCAGCACAATACTAAAGTATCGCTAAGTCTCTTGCTTTGCATTTTGATAGATTAAATTTAAAAGCAAATCTGGTTTCTGATATTTTTATCAGCATAAAAATTGTTAATAAGAGGGCTCCAAAACATCCCTATACATCTAAACTTTATTTCCTCTTCTTGATTGGTACTGATTAAAAAATAACACAGATCCATTGCTTTTGTTGGAAGACAGGAATTTCAGTGACATCCAGAAATACTTGTCTTCATGCTTTTAAGAAAAGTGTTAAGACCTTTCAAGAAGTAATTTTACTACAAAATATCACCCTCAGGCTCTTTGTAGGACAGTACAGCCATTAATAATGCTGTGTTATTGCATATGATATGATTTACGCTCAACTCTAATGACTTACAATCCATTTTATTTTTTTTTGGCACTCTGAGCAAATTAGCTCTGTTTTCCTGGCACAATTAGTTGCAAGTCCTTCATTTTCATTCTGCTGAAAACTGAAGGACAAATCAGTGATAACAGAATCACTGGGTAGCACTTGGGTAGTCAGCTAAGATTGTTGTCTAGGAGCAATTTATCATGTAAATGGTGTCCGCTTTGTTTTATGGAAATCTGAAAACAGCTTTCTGCATGATTGAAGCCTTTGTCAATGAAAACCCCTTCAAAATGTGACAAATGTTTCTTATCTCTGGGAGATGCTGAAAGGACTTAAGTGATAAAAACTATATATACACTTACTATTTTTATCTGGGGCATACACATATATAACATTCTGAGGATTTAGCAGCCCTGCCAGAAATATAAGATTTTCTCTGTATTGAATCAATTCTATTTCAGGGGAAAATCAATTCCATTCCAGAGGATTCAAAAAACATTGTTTGTTTTACCCATGCTATGTATAAATATTAATTACCATCATCATAAATAAACAAAACACAGTACGCAGCGGTTCCCCAGAAAAAAAAATGAAGTATATTACAGATCATTTCCAAGCCTTTTTGGAACATGAACTGTATGCTTATTAATTGTCACATTTGTTACACACCTTTGTATGTCAAAGAAGCCACCTGCAGGACCTCATTATCCCACAGACCTCCTCCTTCCCATTCTGCCAATCTGCAGTCATTTTCCACTGCATGTCATCATGGCTACATTTCAGCTCCCAGAGGTGAATTAGGACATATATTCCACTGTGAATAAGTGGCATCAGGATGGGACTTTACAACCCTTATTACACAGGCTTATGCTTTTTAAAACTATTTATTTTAAATGAAATTTTAAAAGTCTGTCTCAGAGTCCTTTCAAATACATTTAGCTGACTGCACATTTAAGGAAATATTCTTAAACTATCTGGGATAAAAAAAAAAAACCTCAACAATTTACTCATAAGCTGAATATGAGAATAACAAGAAACACAGTTTCTAGGAACAGTGGCATCCAACAGCATCCTAAACTCAGCAAGAGATGCTCTGATACTAACAGGTATTTCCCACTTACTACAATACAGAATATGCAAAGCATTGATTTTCAACACAGGCCACAGTATTTTAAAACATGAGTGGGTTCCACCAGCAAATGAAATATGACTTTAACTATCCAACTTTGTGTTTGCTCAAAGATTCACAAAAAGACTAGTCCTTATTTTTCATGTAGTTGTTTAACCTATGCAAATCATTAATATTATCCTACTGAGGATAAAACCTGAATCTCAAAATATGTCTGAATCAATCCTTGTCTGCTCAGCTTTCCTAAATTTCTTTGCATGGGTGGGAGGTGGGATAGATAGGGAGTCCTTAATTTTGTTGACCCACCAAAACCTGTTCTAGCAGCAAGGAAAATATCCATTATGCCCTCCCCATTAGATCTCAGAAACAGGAGCAGTCATACCCACCCATAGACATTAGCAGAAAGGTCTCCAGAGAGCCCTAAATTACCCAAGCCAATGGCATGAAATAGATGCTGTGGTATTTTCCACCCTGAGAAATAATTCAGCATGATTTCAGCCGTTCCTACCTACATGTGTCTAAAAACCTAGATGAAATTTATCCCAACCCCCAGCAAACTCTTCCTCTTAAAAACAATGGCATGTAATATTCTGATAATATCTTTCAATTATTGACCTTTCTGAACTTGCAATAGGAGAATGACAACCTTAAACTCTCTGCAGAGAAAAGTAATTTTCAGTTTCTTCATCAGCAGTATGCGAAAGGCCAGTAAACCAGATTGCTTTCACCTGGAAGATGTTACAGACAATTCTTTTGGTACTGATATTTTTATTTCAGCAAGAAGAGCATAGAGGAATAAGTGAAACAGGGACAAAAGTGAGAGAAGAAAAAAGTCTGAACTACTACTACTGTTTTAATAAAGTAATTGAAAAATTCTTCCTTTAGCACTGGTAAAATCCAAAGTACTTCAGAAATGTGTTGTCCTACCAGATAAGATATGTTCTTGAGTAGTGAAGATTTCAGTGTTACAGTCACATCCACTTGAAAAAAACAACAACAACAACAAAACCACACAAAACAAACAAACAAACAAACAACCCCCCAAAGCAAAACAACAAAAAAAACCCACAACCACCAACAACACATCTCCCCTGGTTTCACGCCACATCATCCTTTCTACACATCTACATCCTTTCTGCATGTTAATGTTGATCTGAAATCAACCTAACAGACAGAAATATTTGGTTAATGACACTCCAGAATGAACTGACCATGCCAAATCATGTGCTTCTCTACATGTTTACATGTATTGGTTATAGATATCCTGGAATCCATCTTTATAACCTTTATCACCATCTTTAGGTCTTGTACTTTTAATATTGAGAAGAGACAAGTGAAAACAAGTGAAAGAAACAACACTGAGAAGTTATTCCCAATGAACATCTGCTTTCCTTTGAGTTCTATCACCTCACCACACCTATGATCAAGTTGGATACAGGTAAGCAGATTTCAGTCATGTGAAATCACAGAAGTTTATATCCTACAGTCTTTAACATTTAATCATTGCCTTCAAACCCTTTTCTAACCTCCAGTTGTTTTTCATTTGGTTCTGGAACGCGTAACTTTTCTACGGACTCCTCTTTGCTATTTTTTTTCCCTTCAAACTTTCTGTGTTAGGCTTCATTTTTTAAATATTTTTTTTCCTTAGCTTCCAATATATTCGAGTTTGATAAAACCTAATGAGTTCAAAAGCAGTCAGATTAAAGTGTGCATTTTTGACATAACCAATCTTCTTTAATAGAAGGCACTTTTATTACCAACTTTGCATTCACTTTCTGTGCAAGAAGAGAAAGTAATTTTAATTTCAATGGATATGGATTTTAATGGCACTCTCTAAAGCTTTACCAAATCTCCATCAGCCTGATAAATCTGGTCAAAAGGTTCAGAGCAATGAAGTCCCAGTGGAATGAGAAAATTTGCCTGGATTACATACTAGTCGGCGAGAATATTTTTGTATTTTCTTTAACATTTCAGCAGAGATTTGATTTCTCCCCTCGGGTTAGCACAACTAAATAGACTGGGTGACGGGTTATGAGTTATCAGGGACAGGATTTCTAGCTCAAATTGAAAATAATGGTGGACAAAGGCTGCTCAGGTAATTGAGTGTTTATGCCAGCAGCTGTATTCTGCTCAACCTTCGTCAGACTGATAGTATTTCCAGATAAACCCTCTTAGTAAACCATTTTCATAATTTGGAACCCATCTGTGCTAAGAAGAGCCTGGTAGCCAACTGAAATATGTTTCATTAATCTGAATGCTCTATTTCTGGTAAAATTTCAAGGTATGAGAGAAAGAAAAATGCCTTAGAACAATTTAGTTATAAAATATTCCTTAATAACACTAAAGAATAGACTTAACACATGTCATCAAGTAGCTGTCAGGGGAATATTACCACAGAACAACTTGGTTTTAATTTCAGAGAAAATCAGAGCTAATTAAACCTTTAAGGAACAAAATATAATGGGGTTTGATTAACAATATCAACCTTGGGTTGTTTTGTTTGTTTGTTTGTTTTCCAGTTTTTATTATTCTTCCACCAAGCTTTATCCCAAACATTACTTATCTTATGGAAGCTTCAGGGAAAAATAAAGATATATAGATATATATAGCCAAAATCTTTCTGTATCAAACACTACAGCAACACTGCTTTATTTGAAAAGCTCTGTTGTTCTTTACATGAGCAGATAAACTCACAGAAGCTGCCTGAAGCAAATTTTAAATGAACATTAAATACTTCCACACTTTTAAGCAGTAAAAGCAAAGCAGTAAAAGCAAAGGCTTAAAGAAAGCCCAGTTGGTGTTTCTGTGGTCTCTTGTTTAGAAATGTAAGCTGATAATAATATATATATCTCTCAGGAGACCTGTAGTCTGCTTAAAAAGTTCTTTAGAATAAAAATGCTAGCCCCTGCCCTCTCCAAGAAAGAAAAACCCAAACAACCCCCTCCTCCAAACCTTAATATACTATTAAAGGGAAAATAAAATTGGAAAAAATCCCGTGCTTTCCCCTAAAATATCTTTTGCAAGTGTGATGGTTGAGGCAGGAACATAAAACTTAGGAACTAAGAAAGAAAATACCATTATGCAACTTCATAAAAGCATGGAGATGTCACTTGACAAATGCTGTTGGGTTGAAAATATACAAGAGGAGAAGAAGTTTAAGTCATGATGCCAAGATCAGGACCCCAAGGTGGTTGGAATTTTATAAATATGTTGAAAGGACAACAACTGCAGTGCCCACTGAAACTACAGAAAAGAGTGAAACTGTGGGTTAGAAATTGATGTAGATCATGTTAGAGAGCAGTAAAAAGGTGGCAGAATTGAACTCTTGATATTCTAAGCCACAGTCCAGTGCCCTACTCATTGAGTCTGCTTAAATTTAAACCAATTAGCTTTCCTACTTTCAAAGAATATTTTTCCTGCTTAAAACACACAGAAATATGGAGAACTGAAGAGCATTAAACTTCTCTGAACACATTAAAATTAAAATATAAGGCTTTAGTCTTAGTTCTGTGACAATTAATGCCTTGCAGCTCTAGAGTTTCATCACAGTATATTAACCAAGCCATAAAAATACAAATTAGCTCTTTAGTACAGAAAAACACTTTCTAAAATTATTTTAATAATAATAAATTTCCCATCTATGGTATTTTAATTACATCTCTTAAATTACATCAATCTGTCTTATTCAACCTTCACGCTTGTGTTTGTTGCTCCTTAATTCTTAAATAAAAGTCCTGCACACCCAGAAATGGCATACATGGAACAACATCTAACAATAACTCTTCACAGGACATACACCGTCCCATCAGGAAGTCAGAACAATGCTTTCTATTTATTGTGATGAATAGGACAACATATTTGTCATTATAAAGGTCATAGTTTTTGCCAAGCAATCTTTATCCCTCAGCCTGACAGATTGGCCAGTGAAGACTCTGACGTTAGACAGCATTGCACTTTCCAAATGATGCTCAATACTGAGATAATAAAGTGATAGGCGAGCAGAGCACAGGCAGGGCTGCAAGGCAGCAGCAGGGTAAAAGTTAGCCCAGGAAAAATCCAAACAGGCTGTGGAAACAGCAGAAGATATTAAGAAAAGGTGAGAACATTGGAAGAGGTGCGCCAAGTAGAGAGATAACAGCTGACATTAGTAAATCTGTCTGGGGAGATGCACAAAACAAGACAGAGGTTTCCAAACAACACACCCACGCACTGCAGATGCTGGTGAGGGTGCAGAATTGGGAGCTACAAGAAAGGTTTGATTTATAGGATGCTTTGAGAAAAGGAGATTTATCCACATCCTGGGGAGAAAGTCAGAAATGATCTGCAATGACAGCTCTCTCACAGACTTATCCTTACCCATATATTTGCACTCAAATATCATAAATAATAAACATTATTAAATAATTTCAAATTATCATGCTTAGAAGCATCATCAAAATAGCCACAAAACACAAGGAATGGAACTATTAACTGCTTAAGAGTACTGCACACACACATGGAAGTACAGAAAGCATGAAGCTGAGAAAGTATTAACTTGTTAAATAAAAGAGCACTTCAGTTATACTGCCCCTTAGCTGCATTCTAAGTGCATGTCTAAAAGACTTACCCCAAACCAAAAGATAATAGCCAACAGTCAGCACTCCCAGCTTATCTTAGAAGAGGTAAAAGTACCATTGTAAAAAAACCTGCCAGCCTTACATTAACTTAACAGAGACTTCTCACCCACTTATCACGTCTCAGAAAATGAGCAACATTTAATAGCTGAGGTGCAGCAGCTATCTAAAATGTTGAAATGTTTCAAGAATTCAGCTGCTGTATTTTAAATGCTACTTTAACGGTTTGGTTTTCTTCCCTCTGTTTCACTGTTACATTTCTGCCACTTCCTCTTAGGTTACTGGAGTCTCTGAACACCACTTTTCAATAGCAGGTACCCTAATCACCTTAATGGTACAGGATAAGCCTGAAATACCATCATGCAGCTTGTACAAGAGAAAAGGGATTTTTTGGGATTAGCTTGGATAATGCTACAGGATCCACTACTGGGAGAAATCCACTGTTTCCTAACACAGACAAGAGCTGCTCAAACTGTGTCCAACCAGCACTTCAATAATTTTCTACAGCCTAAGGGACAGAAGATGGAGCCTGGTGAAACTCCTAAAAAAAAAACACAAAAAAATCTAAGAAAAGCCACATAAAACCCAATACACTGCAATATGGAGAGTAACTCCTACTCTCCATAGCTATCATAAGTAGCACAGGCACAGGATTGTCCATCAAAGACTTCTTTTAATTTATTATTTGGTTGGTTTTTTTAACAAACACTGAGTTGGGTCAGGTTAAGTGTTAAAGTGATCACACATCAAGGAGACTCTCCCCACATTTCCTTGTTCAGCACACAGGCATCATGAACTGCAAGAGATTCAGCTCAGCTGTAAAGGCACCATTAACATACAAACTTAAAAAA
Organism: Chloroceryle aenea; assembly: GCA_013399075.1. Taxonomy (NCBI): domain Eukaryota; kingdom Metazoa; phylum Chordata; class Aves; order Coraciiformes; family Cerylidae; genus Chloroceryle; species Chloroceryle aenea. Next base: position 73,686 of record VWZY01009101.1, read on the forward strand.
AAATACTCAGAAACAAACACCATAAAAGTAACACTCTCAGACATGAACAATTCCCTGGTTAAATAAAACTACTTCATGGCTTGCTGAGCCTGCCACTGCATCAGTCATGCATATCTGTGTCAATCAAAGCAGGTCAAGGACCGCGTGCATTTTGGGGATCTGCCTTCCCACTTCACTTTGGCTGACAATTGATTTGCAAGGTACGTTTTGCCACTCCTGCATATCAAGGCTACACATTACATTAGAGAACAAATAGAATGGATTTATGATTTGGACACTATAAAGACATAAAATAAAAAAAGATGGAGTGGGAGAAGTTGGTGAGAAAGATAAGCACAGTTACGATTTTCCTCTGCATTCTTTCCAGGTACAGGGAAAGATGTTCATTATCCTAGGATATTTATCCAAAGAAAAAAGATCATAAGTGTATGTCAAATGGCTAGTTTTAGACAAAATGATGACAGAATTAAGCTAGTGGAAGTATTTAAGTACTTTCTCTTCAGGTTCTAATGACAAAGTCATAAGAATTTTATGTTGAGATCTTTCTAGACAGGTTAATTCACCACAGGTTTGGATTGTGTAGCTTAATTATCCAGTAACTTCCCTGTGAAGAGTGCTTGTTTAGATAGTACATTTTAATCCTGCCTGTACTGAAATCATCAGCTAAAGATGGGTCCAACTCACACTCAGATTTAACAGTTACCAAGAATCAGAAA
>VWZY01009101.1:82078-132704 GCA_013399075.1 Chloroceryle aenea
AAAGCCATAGCCTGTTTCTCCTTGTACCCTACCAGTGAGTAGGCTGGGCATGCACAAGAAGCTGGAAGGGGACACAGACAGCAGAGCTGATGCCAGCTGACCAAAGGAATATTCCATACCATACGATGCCATGCTCAGCATACAAACCTGGGAGAAGAAGGAAGGGGGGACCTTCAGAGTTACTGCATTTCTTCTTCCCAAGTCACTGTCACATGTGGTGCAGCACGGCTTTCCTGGAGATGAACACCTGCCTGACAATGGGAAATAGTGAATTAATTCCTTGTTTTGCTTTGCTTGAGCACAGGGCTTTGCTTTACCTATACAACTGTCTCAACCCACAAGTTTTCTCACATTTCTGATGCTCTCCCCCATCTGACCAAGGCTGGGAGTGAGTGGCTGTGAGGGGCTTAATTGCCAGCTGTGGTTCAGCCATGACAGAGAGAATTCCAACAACACACAAGTAGTAGAAACAATAACAACAACAAAATTGAAACAATCCCAAGGATGGAGAAGAAAATCAAGACGAAAGGGCAAGGAAGGATCAAGAGAAAATCTTCTTTATCCTACCCTCCTACTTGCAGTTGTGATCAGGCTTCTAGATGACCAGTAACAAAGAGGCTGAAATCAGCCCCCAGGTTTATTCTTTAGCCAAGGACCAAAATACACATTAAACGTATCTGGCAGCTTTTAGCCTCTGTTTCTTTAATACAGATAAAGAAACACCATATGTTTTGTTCTAAGACTGAACTGAACATTTTTGGTTTTGATTCAATTTTTTTTTTCATCACCAGTCCAAAACTTAATCAATCATAAAAGCTCTAATAATCACCAATTCAAACTGTTCCTCTAGGACTTAACTAGAATTTCTGTTGTTGCCTTTTAATTTTTCTTTAAATTCATAATAAAAAAAAAAAATTGGCTTTCTCCTCCAAAAGATCTGCTTGAAACATAAAACATAAGGAGGAATTCTATGGTCCATGGTATTAAGGAGCTGTAATTTGATGATTGTGACTAGTCCAATTTCATAATTTATGACTCTCTGATTTATACATTGTGCCTTAATTACAGTGTCCACTACTGCTCAACAAGAAAATCTATAAAGCCTAATAGTTTCATATTGTCTCCTACATCTGAACAGACTCTTCTACTTCTGACAAGAATGAATATATACTATCATGAGAAAAGGGTAAATTGTCCTTATACTGTTGAAGAAATGAAACCATTAGGAAAAACAACGCTGCCTTTTCTGTTTCTTGTGATTTTATTTTTTTTTCCTAGAAACTATAAGTATCATCTATCTTATATTCATTAAATGTTTGATGTTGGTCCTTTACCTTATTTTAATCTGTGTGTCAGAATGGTGGCTGCTGATCTGTCTTATTTTTACACCTTTGGTTGTAGATCCATTTTAAAGGAACATCCATTTGCTATTTTTATGGAGAGACAGCTTTGCTGTTCTTACTGACTTTGATATTTCACAAAAAAGGCAACATAGCTAATATCTAGGATGCTATATTTATGTGAAATAGTGTAGCTCAAGCACCTGATTTCATCCATTTAGTCTCCAGTCAAGGCTTTTGGAAAAGCACTAGCAACCACAAAACCACTGACATTTATGGAACTGTTTGGGAGAATCGAAAGAAATCTGAGCCGGTGATCTGAGCTGCTTAGGTTGAAAAGACTGCAAATGATTTGTTTCTTGTTGTGTGCAAATGTTAGAGTGACTACTGGATGCTTTTAGACTCAGGTGCCTGGAGGGACAATGCTTGTTTTCATTCTCCTGATGGAGGCAGAGTTAGTAGACCAACAGGCAGTCAGCAGACTTTCTGCCAGTATTACTAATCTCCAGCTTTAAGGCAACTTTTCTCTGGATGGAGTGGTACTTCACTCTTCATGCCAGTTAACTTCTCCCCAGAACTGCCAAAAAATATGACAATTAATGCCAGCTATGATGATATGTCTGATATGGACACTATTCCTTTGGGACTTGGATTGAGTACCTTATAATCATTTAATAAAGAAAAATGAACAGGTGGTGGAAAGTTCTAGTCATGCCAATTTTGTGTTGGTCTTTAACCAAGAATTTAACTGTCTTTTAATCCATTACCATTCACTTATGTTATCCTTTGGGAAAAGATTTTGTTGCTGCCTCAATACTGAAGGAGGATCATCTAAAAAGGTGTAAGACAGTAAGACTATCAGCTACAAATACAGGATATAACATTTATTATGAAACACATTTTTCCTGTAGAGGGTGTCAGTACTGATATTTTGGATTTGCCTAATCATATTTAATTACACTTTATGAAAACTTATATTGTAGCACTTTCGGTTTTGGAGTGGATTATGCCAGAAACATATTATTTTGTCCTGAGAACAAAAATGTATAATATGTATTTTGATGGTGCAAGCAGCTGTCATTATTTAAAAGTAGCCATGTCATAACATAAAGAATGTAAGACACTATGAAATTTTTAAAGAAGGAGAATATGAAACAGGGTTACTGTTTTATACCTGCAATTTAACTGAAATTATTGTGTTCTCTTTTAAATCAAAATGTCATCATTTGTCACTTTTAACGTTTACATTTACTGTAGCTGCAATAAAGCCTTCTCTGGGTTTGTCAGGTTTAAGTAGAATAAAGAAATACATAGATTTGACATTTTTAATAGGAAGAGATGAAATCAATAGAAATAAAAATGATAATTTGTGCAGTATAACACAAGTTATTGCATCAGCTTCATCAATAAAATAGAATGACTTTATATATGGTCATCATTTTACTTTATTAAATCTACAACCATGATCTAAAGCTCTATTGAATCGTTGCAATGGTCATGCATATTTCAGATGTTTAAAAATGAAATTTGACTTCGCTAAGTCTCAACTAATCATCCTCACTGCTAATAAAATTGCAAACTTTATTTGCTTGCATGCCACTTATACAGCATTTAAACGAGGAGAGGAAAAAATAAAATAAAATGTAAGGAATATGTGGAACCCTCTTACCTTGAACTATATGGAGCAAAGGTTTACTTCTAAGAAAACAGCCAGTATTAGCATACTGTACTGGGAAATGAGTGTTATGATTTAACTTTTCAAAAAATTGATCAGTTCCAGACAGGAGGTAAAAGAAGGACATGCCAAAGAAATAACATACTGTCATCTTAAGCACGTGGCACCACAAGAAATACTTTTTACAAATTCTTGATGAGCTGTAACACTCAAACTACATGGGTAACATATATAGCTGACTCAATGTTAATTAAGCTAATTTGTTCAACTTTTCCTGCCATCTGTATGAAATCCTGTGACAAGATCTAACGTGACAGTACCACAGTAGTAAAGCAACTCAGTAAAACAAGGGATGTAGGATACTTTGTAATCATTGAAAAATGCCTTGAGCAACATCTGTAGTAAGGTGGTATTTGCTAGAATAACAATGTAAGATTTGTTACCTGTGACACAAGATTGGAAAGGACAAATGCATTTGTAAATTATCTATTTTTCAATGTAGCAATTTGTTAAATTCATGGTAGAATTCTCTTTCTTCTCGTGTCCTTCCTTTTTTTTTTCTTTGCTTTGTTTTGAAAGAGTGGACTTAATATTTTTTGTTCCACTGATTTTCCTTTCTACTAGTTAATGTTATAGCATTGTACATTATTTTAAAACAAGAATAATAAATTTAGGAAGAAAGTGTGTTAGTAGTAAGTGTACTGGCTTCAGAATAGTAAGACTCAGGTTAGAGTAGTAATTCCATAACACTCCTCTCATAGGTCGTCTTTAGAATACAAGACCTCTGCTACTGGAAAGCTTAAAAAAAGCATGTAAATAAAATTCAGTTTCCCAGCAACTCTACTTATAAGAATCTGAGGCATTTCATCTATAATTTGCATTTAAAGTATTCATTTTCCTCATCTATTCTTTTTACTGCATCTTCTACCTCCTCCTCCTCCTTTTCTTTACCAAGCTATTAAATGAGACCACCAATGTATTCAGCTGCCTTCTCTTTCCTTTCTGTTCCAATCTTTTGTTGTATATGCATACATAATAAGCATTGTAGATTTTGCAATGCTGATTCAGATTCAGAATGATGATTAATTTGCCTTCCAATTCTTCTGAATTTAGCTGTGCTACTGAAAAAAAAAGAGACACAAGCAGACTTGGGTCTCTGCTGTGTGAAATGCTTCCCTGATTTCAGCAGACTGGAGTATCTCTAAACTGTACTGAGATGCTTCTATCTGATGAGATCTCACCACTCTCCTGTGATATTCAGGTAACTCAGATGATGAGAGAAGGCAGACAAATTCCATATCATATGGCATATGCATAAAAGGTGACAAGTTTTGCATCAATGGATTCTTAATGTTAATGTTCCTAATCTTACTGGCTGTGTATCTCAGGGTTAATGTTGCATCGATGTAAGAGTCTGTAACCCTTCTCCATGCTTAAATAATACACTTTTCTATGTTAAAAATATCACTGTAGTTTGTTTGTGGGGCTTTTTGTTGTTGTTGGTTTTTTTTTGTTGTTGTTTTTTTGGTCTCTCTCCCTCCTTGGTCTCAATACAAGAGAAATGCATTATTATCTTGTGCTCAGAGGCTGGGTGTTTGTAAATAAAACAAAAGAACACAATTTATCTTTAAATTATGTAAGTACATGGATACTGTCGGACTTACTATCTCTCAGTGTCTCTCTGGGCCAGTAAACATAATTTCTCACACAGAAGTGAAACCCCCTTTACAGGAACAACAAAACAACAAGAGGGTGCTCCTCACCCCTGATCAAGCTCTGCAGCCAGACTACTGAGGCATCTGTGAATATAGGCTCCCTCAGAACCAGAAGAAGTTGAATCCCTAGGTTTCAGACTGAATTAAAGCCCACATTCCATATAAATTCTGTCTGCTACTGTAAGATTGGGCATTTTTTCATTGTCCTCCATTTTCAGGATTTCAGTTTGCATAAATCATTGGAATCTTTTCTTAGCAGAATTCCTGTCAGAAATGACAAAGATTTGACAAACACTAAAAGGATCGTAGAATAATAGAATCATGAAGATTGGAAAAGACCTCTGAGTTCACTGAAGTCCAACCATCAACCCAACCCAACTAAACCATGTCCTGAAGTAGAATTATAGAATCATTACTGTTACCTTGGAATCATCAATAGAACCATAGAATCATTAAGGTTATCACCATTCATGATGAGCTAGGTATCGTGTCTCAGTTCCCGTTAACTACACCTTTCTACCACAGGGTAGTTAAGATCCTTAATTTAGAATGCAGATAATCAATTTTTCCATCAGTTTTTAGATCTTGCTTTAATTTATACTCCTCAGATTTAATCAAACAGAAAGATTACCACATCACTCATAAATAAGCTGCTTTTCCCCAGAAAACAAGTGTTGAATAAGTTTCAGGTACTTAAGGAGGTTAAGTTCTAAATAGTTAAATAATCTCAAATATATACAGCATTCAGTATAATGTTTTGAACTTTATCACTGAAAAAAATTAGGATGAAAAAACTTAATTAAGTAGGACAGAGCAGGAAACTTTTTCTTTTTAGGAGCTTGCTCATCATGAGTAAAAAAGGTGAGCAGTGACAGTCTTGCAAGGTTAGAAAATTAATGCCCTTTTTTTTTTTTTTGTTCATATTTCAGGCACATTAAGTCAAATTTTGCCCTCACATGCATCACTGAGCTCAACAGGAGACCTCCTTATGCTTCCAAGGGCAAAATTTGTCCTATACAACTTTTGGACAGTTTTTATATATGTAACTTTACTCATATTTACTTCACTTTCCTTAAAACAGACCTTTTAATTTATTTTTGAACACTCAACTTTTTCTGTCATTAATCATTCATAATTTATTGTGATCTCCTAAATTTAGATTATCAGTTTTATCAAAAGAGCTACAATTAGCAGGCTGTATTTAGCAACAAGAGTGCAAATAAGAATGGGATAAAAATCTTCAGTGTATTCAAAATGATTAACTTTTTTTCAAGTCTCATTTCCTCCACAGAAGAATATTTTCATATGCAAACCTTAACTTGCTTACAGTTCTTGAATGATCACTCACATTGCTATTTTGAAAGGACCACTTAATCAAAGTATATAAATACATCTTTTTGATCATATGAAGCAAGCTGTTTCCAGATGGAAAAGCTTAGAAATTCTTTACTTTGAACTGAAAGTGACATTCAAAGACATTTTTAAGCATTTTAGACATTTTTAAGAAGAGGAGGGTAATAAATACCAAACTTACATGTTTCCAAACAAACAGTGATGTCTATTCTCTCTGGAACAAATGTGCAACAGAAACTACATTTACCAGAAAATACTTTTACCAGCTCATTAAACATTTTGTGAGCATCAAATACTGGAAGTTGCATAATGCAAAAAACCCCAAACAAGCAAACAAATTTGGCTAAAAGATTGCCTGAATATAAAAATATTTTCAGTGCAGAGCTGATGGTGCCAACAGAAAAATAATAATAATTGCAACTATTAAGTTATGACAGTTATGACATTCAGTATCCATTGGGAGTTAGTTCTCCCATACTACCTGTGTTCCACGACTTCTACAAGCAGCAGTCTTTGAGGGGAAGAAAAACCCTCAATGTGCAATGCATTTGAAGAGGTTGGAAAGGACAAATATTAAAGTATGTCATTTGTTAAGCTTGGCAATAGAAAACTAGAGTACTTCCATAAAACTTACTCCAGAGTTGAGAAGTAGTATCTATTTCAATTGCTTTGACTGGTGGTTGTTTGGTTTTTATTTGGTAAATATTATCAAATACTCTATCAGAAGTAATGCAAATATTGTGTTAGACATGTACAGTAACACTGCATTCTGAGCTCTTAATCTTTCTCAGTTAGAAATATGTTTACACAGGAGCTCACTGTTGACTTGGCTCTGATCCCATGGAAGTCAGCATAAATCACACTGTTGTTAAACTAACAGAAGTAATTTGAAAACCCACCCTTAGTTATTATGTTGCTATTGTTATGTAGCAAGACTTAAGACATGAATATTGACTCTGATGAGATAATCTTCTTTATTAGAGCCTGGTACTTTACTGGGATTAGGAAGAGAAGCTTCTTTTCCTTTCTCTTTTCTTCCTTTTCCTCATTTCCTTTTCCTCTCCCCCTTTTACCTCCTTTTTTTCTTCCCTTTTCTCTCTTTCTTGTCAGTATGCTTAAGTATTCCACTGTCAAGGCAGAACACTCACCAACTGAATGATCTGAATGATCAAACATACTGAAAACTACATAGTTTTTCTCTCAGGAATGAACATCTTCCTGAGACATGCAAATGTTGAAACATATGTTCTAACATCCTATTTTCACAGAAACATCACTTCCTACAGCAAGTATTAATGATATATGACCACTTTACTTACTATCTTTGTAATGATGTTTTACTGAAAATAACTCATGTAAATAGTGGGACCAGGTCTGTACATTTAAAAATGTTACTTTTGTATGTTTTGTAGAAGTATAAACCATTTCATTCTTTCTCAGATCAAAGAAAACATGAGAAGTCTGTGAAGCAAGAAGAAATGAATCCCACAGTGCCTAATTCAGGAGGCATCAGATATTCTACCTTTGTAGGCAGAGCAGAATGAAAACTAGCAGCAATCAAGTAACAGCAAATTCAGAGGATGGTGGGCATATAACTATTAGACACTAAGCCAGGCAACTGGCACTGAATGTCAAACAAATTAGTTTTGCATTACAAGAGAAATGGATTATATTTCTATGAAAATCCCATTTCTATAAAGACTAAGTAAAGACAGTTAGGAATCAAAATAACTGGGTCAGAATGACACAAGAACTATTTGAGGATAACTGTTTTTCATATGAAATATTTGCCAAAGGGGAAGATGTGATTATTAAATTAGTAGGCAAATATTAAACCAGTTAAGGTATTATTAGAAATTAGTGATTGATAAAGTGTTGTAAAAAGAAACTCCTCTTAAGGAAAAGTTTGCAATGGAAGACAACTGGCACATCCATAGTGTTAACTGTGTGTCGCATAGGAGTTGAAATTCACAATCCTGCTTTGTTCAGCAGATGTTTTAATTATAAGCCTGAGGCACACAGATGTTTTTGTGCAGTCAGGGAGAGAAATTCTTCACTATGTCACAGAATCACAGGAGGAATCGCTGGAACTGATCTTTGTGCTTCTTTTCTATTTCTTAGAACTGTGAACTGCATCATGCCACAATTATTTCTCTTCAATTGCCTTTCACCTTCACATGCTCAATCTGCTCTCCCTTAACTTTGCCTCCTCTGAGATGAACTTGCTCCCACAATTTCAAGAACTTGTTCATGTCTAGTATGTAACTAGTAAAAACCCAAGGAATTAAAAGAGCCTCCTTCATTAGAACAGGAGTGGTTCTTTGAATGCTTCCCACCATTTCTCCACACTCTCATTCACTGACCTGCAGTCAGTGAAGGAATCCTGCTTTTTTCCTTCTGTTCTCTTAATGCCAACTCTGCTTCACCTCAAGTTTAGGTAAGCAAATAGCCTCATCTCACTGAGACTTTTACTTTTCTAGCCATCATTAAAGAATGAGCTTCCAGACTGTCACACAGCAGATTCATAGTAATTGTGACTCAGAAGAGTGTTTCAGACTCATTCCTCAGTCACCCTGTGCATGAAATTGTTCCAGTCTCAGAGAAGATTGTTGTGTTCACATTAGCAGCATTAAAACACTAAGTAGACTAAAAGGCCTAGGAATGTGCAAGGACAGATGCCAAGGAATCTCAAACCAAATTTCTCAAAAGTCTGTCCAACATAATCCGTTTTGCAGTAATTAAAGGGTCCAGCTTTCCCCCAGCCTCGTTATTCACTACAATACTTTAGCCATTGCATTGGAATATTCCATTTTCTGATACAAAAGAATCTCTCTCTATGAGCTGACAATCTGATACATTCTTGTTCCCTTCCCTTCTGTTTACAAACCCCTCTCCCTACCCTTCGATCCTTCCACACAGCAAACTCTCTAAATAGGTCACACTGTGAATTAATTTTCATTTGTCGTACAAAAAGTGTCATCTATTCAGATCTTATCTACTAACTGGATCACCACATTTCACTTCAGATTACTTTAAACAGGGACCACCAGAAGCATTTTAATTTTTCAGACTGAGTTCAGAAACTTGCTTATAGCTCAGAATGAAGTAAAAAGAAGTATTTCTCACATTATTAGTAGTAGTACATTTATCTGGAAGACAGATTTAATCCTATGAAGTGTTAAGAGGCTCAATAAAGGGTCTGTCAAGTATTTTCACATACTTTGATAAATGCCATTATGTGCATGCCAAATGAATACGATTAATATGGATGATTAAAAAATTAAGAACTTATTTGTTCATCCTTCATCATCAAGAGATGAATTTGCATTTTGATTTGAGCATTTTGGAAAGCAGTTTATACCAGGCTAGAAAACCTCTAAAGCAAAATGAAATAAAACAAAACAGCAACTTTGACCTTCAGATAGAGGAAAACCTTTTGATTATTTTTGGGTTTTCAACATGGCATTTGACTGTTGAAATTCCAGTGATAGAAATCTCCAAAAAGAATTGGGGCTGACTCCTATGAAAAACAATGAGACAATGCCATCAAGTTCCTCCTCTATTTTTACCAGAACATGAGCAATCTGATGTTCAGGCATAGTATTGCCACTTCCTCTCAGGAATGCACACTAATATAAATTATACACCAAAGATATTGAAAACTGTGGTCAAGAGATGATATTGATATCTACTACACAGGGCAAGTCTTTGTGTTTTTCCTTTTCTCCCCCTCTCTTAGTTTGCCAGAATATGCCAATGACTGGCACGGAGAAGTATTTCTTGTCTGTAGAGTTTGAGTGCTAAATTTAATGGAAGCACTCAGTCAAGTAGAAAAACATATCAAAAAGTTGGTAATGGTATCAAGTATATCAAAGGTTTTTCATTTTTTCTTCCCCTTACTCTTGTTTTTATCACAGAGTATCAAAACAGCTCAGGTTAGCCAATACTAATACACAAGAACACCATAAATCAGAGCAAATTGCCATTTAAAGAACTGGACTATAACCTCCTATCTAAATATTTTCTTTTAGCAAACTTTACAGATATTACAGATGTTGAACACAACAAATTGATATGCACTTTATATCCATGGATAACGAAAAAAAAGTTTGTTGTTCTGAATTTTAAATGTGTTCCTTGGCAGACAAAGAAAGATGTCTAGTTGACAGCCAAAATGACTGAGAACAGTAGTGATAGCTCAGTTATTACTAAGGGAGTTCTAATTTGTTTTCTTTTTAAAACTTTAATGTTTGACTTTAATTTTATGGTTTTAAAATTCACAAGGAAACAGCCAGAATTTCAAAACTGATATACATTTTTAAGAAAACAGAAATGAATCTGTTTGTCTTTCTTTCTTGAGTATAAATGGCCTTTCTATAGACCTTCAAAGTTAAGTGAATAGTGTTTAAATATTAAGAACTCCATTTTATACTGCTGATATAAATTGGCATTTTGCCAAGTAGAACTGTTCTCGTGATCAATTGCTTTGTATTCCCTTAAAGGAAATGAGCACGGGCCCCAAAATGCAGATAAATCTTTCTGATATTTCAGATACCATACCCATATGAGAAACAAACTGTTTGTAAGCAGAATGGCAAGACAGAACTTGTTCTTCCCTTCTAAGAAACTTTCCCTGGGCTTGAAGGCTCTCTAAAACCCTAGGATAAAGACCTTATCAGTATAATCCAAGTAACTGTGTTTCTAAGTTAACACACATGCAGAACTGGCATTTGTTTTCAGACAGATAGTTTATCACTACTTTAGCAGTAGTTTTATATATATATACACAAAAGGTACTCTTCATGTGGGAATAAAATATCAGAAATAAAAAAGTTTGAATGCTAAAGAATAAACCACAAACATAGTTTCATTTTCAACTGAAAAGATGTCCTCATCACACTTTCCTCTTAGTGGAAAAGCCTTTTTTCTGCTAAACAAAAATCAGAAGAGACATCTCTAGTTACTAAATGACAGTTGCTCATTACATGTGATTATTGGAGAGAACAACAATGTGTCTGTGATCATTTACATTAACTTTTCACTGAAGATGAATTTTGTGTCTAAATGCTTTCTAGTGCTTCTTCATTCAGACTTGCCTTGACAGAGATGAACATTGGAAACTAAAAATTCTTAGGAATTTTTCTGTAAAATAGTTCTGATTGAGAAAATGCCAAGTATTTCTGAAGCAATTTTGTGGAAGAAGCTGATTTCAAATAAAGCTTTCACTATAACACAACTAAATTCCTTGTTAAATTCCTACAATAAACAAAGCAAATCCTTGCATAACCAAATAAACACTTTAGTACTCACTCAATGATGCAAATGTCTTCTCAACTTGACATCAGCAGCCCCCCAGTGTGGGTGACCAGTAGTTCTGCAGAGTGCCCAGAGATACTGCGACTGGGGCACTGAGTATTTCAGGTGAGCTGTATCTTCCAAGAGTTCTGTAATCACCATGGCTTCCTCAGTGTTTGAGAAACTGGGTGATGACAACAGGTAATTCTGACAAGCCAGTCATTTCTTAGCTGTTCAGACCATCTGCAACGAGTACAGAAGAGGAATGAAGAGTTAGTATACAGCATAACTCTAGCTACTGTTCCAGATTTGCACCTGAATCCCTCTTGCAAATTATATACAAAATCGAGTCAAAGAAAGCACTGACCTCTGTTCTAACACTTCTGAAAATACATTGATCAATTAAGCTCAATACACATAACAGAAATATTCTCTTTGACTTCCACTTGGTGAGAACTTGGTTAACCACACAGTGTGTGGTGCCTTCTGTGTGCACTGACTTCTGTAATATCAGAGATACTTAGAAGTAGAAAAAATAATATTTAGATTTAGGCGATTCTTAACATTTGTGTTTATGTTTAATGAAATAAAATTGTATTTATTCAATTTTATTAAAACTGGGAAACTTTTAATCCCTTTGGTGACTCAACACCTTCATTTCAAAAGATTAACTAGGACTGGATTGAGAATTATTTTTAATAAGTAGCTGTAGGAGCTGCAAATAACTCAGCCATGTCTGCTTTGTTTTATTTGTAATTTTTGTTTTTCATAGCCTTTTTATATTAAAGAGCTGGAAAGGGAAGGAAGGAGATGAGAAAACACAAAATTAATTAGTAATACATCCACTATCAGCTTCCTTCCTATTTGGAAAGTAAGCAGATAAACAGTATACTAATTTCTCTTTCTCCTGCCTTGTATTCTGAAGGCTGGACAGTCTTCTAGAAGTTGATGACATTTTATTAAATTTTTCTTTCCCAAGGCCTCTCTTCTGCCTGCTTTCATTGCTTGTTCATGTCACCAACTCCTGAGGTTCAGCATTAGTTCAAAAATCCCACTTAAATCCATTTTCTCATAGTACTGTAAATGTTAATGTAATGTTGCTCTAATAATTCCCCTTAGTGCTACAATATTATTTCACCTTATGTTTGTAACATCTTATATGAATTCAGATATTATCAACCTTTTGATACCTATATTGTACTTATAAGCTGTTCTCTTTGTGATTTGTTACCAATGCTGGAAAAATCCTTTAATAATAATTTAGTTCAACCAGAGAACCATTGAGTGTCAGTCAGTTGATCTTGCTAAGACTTTCTCTTCAAACTAAACATCTAGCTCTAAAGATAAAATCCTTTTTCCCCTCATACTTTTGTTAATGTACCATAATTATCTCCCAAACTAACCTTGGACAGATGAAGTAGAGCAAAAGAATTAAACCCTTCTCAGATCACTCCAGTGATTTTTTTTTTTTCCTTCCCAAATAATTTCCAGTTTGGGAACTTCCTTTCCATGTGGTAGGTACTGTTCTCCAGAGAATGACTTACGGACTTGTTTATCTACCTCCCCAGAATATACTATCTACCTAATTTGACTTAATATTTCCTTCTCTACAGTTTCAGGTTGACCTTTGCCTTCTCAAACCAGTATTTCAACAGCAATATCTATAACCATGACATCCAAGACATTTTCCAGATCAGAATGCAAGATGACAGACATGTTATGGTGACTTCCATTACATCTTAGTCTGTTTATGCAACTGAACCATAGCAGTAAGAAAGCGTGAAGGGTGCGTGGTGAAATTTCAGAGCTGCCCTTCAAATGTGACTCAATAGTTATACTTACTAGGCAGGCTTCTAAAACCTTTCCCTAGGCAAGACATACAGCTATCTAAAAAATATGTTTGTCTAAAATTTGTAGTTTTCTTAAGGTTCAAGCCTTTTCATTATACCTGTAGATAAGAAAATGAGGAATAAGAAAAAGCAGGCAATTTTCCACACACACGTCATGTTTTGAAGAGGAAAAAACCCACGTTAATAAATGCAGACTTGTGACTTGATTTTTTTTTTCTTCATTTTCCTAGTCATAAAAAGGAGTATCTCTGGGATGTAACCTGTTTCATACATATTGCTAGAGTTTTGACAGCTGTTGTGGGCAATTCACTGTCCTTTTCCATACACTTTGCTTTCCAGTGAGTTTCAGAGCAGGCTAGCTGTCAGAGAAGAGAGTTTCACAAACACCGCAAGACTACAAGAATGTTTTCCTGAGCTTGATTTAAAAACATCTTTGCTTCTTCAAAGTTATCTTTGCATCTTATTGGATGGAATAGACTTGAAAGATGATTTGATAACAGTTAAATGGACCCTTGTTTTTAATGAGGTATTGTAAAGATTAGGAAAATCAAGAACTAAAGGAAAACCACAATATACAAAGAAAAACCATACCAAAACAAACACAAAAATACAAACCCCCAACCATCAGACAACAAAGTGTGCCATTCCCCTTTTTTTGTGACTTTTTAGTCTTGTTTCAGGGAACTGCTTTGTATTTTTTGAATAACTTAAACGAAAGGGTTATACAAGAGTAAGAACAGAAACTGGGTAGCAGCGTAATTTATTCATCCATTCTACCTTCCCACATATTCACTAACCAAGCTCAGCAGCTGAAGCAGGAGTAACAATCCTCTGCTCTCTTCTATACCTCTTCACCACTATGAACAGAATAAGGTTCATTGTCTTGTTTACCCAGCCTATCTGATAAACCATAGCCTGACTGTAAGTAATATACAGTGGTCCCATAAAGAATTACCTAATCTTCTAGCAAGAGATACAAATCAAGCCTGCATTTCCTAAACCCAAATTTCCTCTTACTCACTTTGTACTGTTGGTATTTAACAAATATTTGTAATAATTATCCCTCTTAATTATTCTATTTAATTGACACACTTAATTGCCAGGTAGAAGAAAAAAAAATTATTTTTTTTTTACTTTATGGCATTATTCCAAATCCCCTGCTCTCTATGCATGGAATGTAAATCTTTCTCATTTTATCTCTTTGAAGCAAGCCCTAAAGAAGTATTGTATCTCAATGCTATTCCTCACTAACAATTATCTTATAAACCATTGTTTCATTCTAGAAGAATTAGTTGAATTCCCCCTCTAATGACAGTGATGAAAACAGTAAGATCTCACTTTTAGCAAAATCAAATATATCTCTTAGGAACACATTCTGTTAAGTGTCCATCCTGATTAATGTGTTACTGTTTCATCTATTTTTTTTTTATTCCCTTTAAACAATCCACCACCTTCCAAATCTTCAAACACACAAGACCCTTAGGTTCTTCAGGGTATTGGGTAATCAGAATTAGATTGAATTTTTAGGGTAGGTAAAAAAAAAAAGTACTTCTGCTAAACAATAAATATCTACTGAATTTTTTTTTCTTTTCTTTGCCCTCTCATAAATATGAATTAAAGAATTGAACAAGGATGAACATACAATTAGTCTGATGTAGGTACCATTATTCTCAGATAAAATTATGCTCTTTTTTTAATGAGTGAAGGTTGATTTGAGATGGATGAAGTGCAGCAGAAAGAACTCAACTAGGGACCAATGTATAAATTACTCTGTTTTAATTTGGCCAATGGAAGTGAGAGTAAAAGAATTGTTATTTACTGCCCATTATTCAAATATATTAAATGAAATAACATTCACTGTTTTTCTATGCCTCCACTGCAAGGCAATAAAGCTCTTTTAGACCTGAGATCTAGAGGATGGATGGCAGAGATACCCTTATAACACAGGGCAAGGAACTTGTTTTACAAAGTTCTGCATATAAACACTCTCCTCTCTCTGCTCACTTCAGTGTAAAAATAACAAATTACAGACTTCCTTTCATTACACCCTCCATGTCAGCTTTCAAGATTTTTTAATCTTGAAAGCACAAACTATAATTTAAAAGGAAGCTCAAATTAGTCTCCTAAATCTATATTTGGTTTTTAATTTATAATTTTATAGAATTTATATGCATATAAATTTGCACACCTGTACATAAAAGAAAGAAATAAGCAAATAAGGCATTTGTGACCACAGTGTACTACAGTCTTTGTTTTTAAGCAGTATTCAACCTTAAAGTTTTTTCTTGCATTGTTGCAATCTTACTAGAAAATAAACTTTTGTAGACAACAATGTTTTCTACATCATATTTATACCTAGGTTAAGGGTGCAATTTCTGCCTAAATGTCAAATATGGTGTTCATTAGTTTCAGCATTATCACTCTGATGAAATTAATTTTCAAAGGGTAGGTGGTAAAAGAAGCTGTGAGCACAAGTTTGTCTCCATAGGTTTCTGTTCTGTGAGTCTTCATTTTTTCATCTTCTAATTCCTCAAACTTTGTTTTATCTTACTGAAATACAAGAGAACTTAAAAGATCCTAAACCTTTTATCCTTGACCAGTTCAGAAGCATTCTATCAAGGTTGCTTAAAACATCACTTTCTTTTGCTACAAGAAGAACATAAGATAAGTTTGAGGACAGAGAGGGTCATAATATTTTCAACAAAAGTAGACCTTGACAAAAGTGAAATTCTAGGAATAGCCAAGGAGATTTCAAAACCTGATATGCATTACATTACAGGCTGACATTTGCCCAGGGTTTAAGGAGTAAATGACCCACCATTACACAGACTGACACAGGCCATCTTCAAGGGTTAACAATGAATGCCAATCACAGATCACAGGACAAGACCAGTGCCTTTCTGTGTGACTAGGATTTAACTACGTGGAATGGAATCGGAGACTTACAGAAGCACAGTCTAGAGAGGAAATCCGCAGCATCATGTTGAAGGGAAGACCAATGCCACCTGCTAGGACACAGAGAGAGGAGAGCAGGCTTCAGTGTTCCTCTGCAAGTCTGTGTGGAGACTGAAGGACAGCAAAGGGAGATGCACTGAGGTGGAAAAAAACACAAAAAGTCTCAATCCATATTGAACAGGAAAATACTGGAAAGGTTTGTTTTCATTCCAACACAAAACAGAAACAAGAACCTTGAAAACTGCAGGGAAACTGAATTGTTCTCTGGACACCTCTGTCAGGGACTGCTTTTTCAGCAATATCACTGCTACATTCTCACCAGATGAACACCTCTTAACCAGATCAGATGTTGTAGGAGACAGAGTTAATATTTCTGTCCTAAGCAGAAATAAGCAACAACAGTTCTTTTACTGTTATATCCCCAATATGGGGGGTTGGGGTTTTGGTTTAGTTTTGTGCTGTTTTTTTTTCAAGATAGTTCTTAGATATATAAGTCCTGAAAAAAAGGATAATAATAATAATTTCTGTATAGTGTGGTCTTTTCTTTGTTGGACCTATGGCTGCAAGAGAGCGTCTATACTAATCAGCTGCTGACTTTAAAATTTTGTGGGTTTCTCTGTGCACAACTTGCAAAAGTGTTGTTAAAACTTTGTTGAGACAGATTTATTTGATAACACATCTTACAGGTCTGCTCTTCACAAAATGTTTCTAAAATTAAGACTACCTAAATCACTGAAGACAGCTTTTGATTATTAGATGCATTACTAAGATTTTTTTTTTAAGCAAATAGGTATCTATGAAATGGGTTTACATTACTAGTGTATTAACAAATGTATTACACTAGCAAGAGCTAGAATATTATAAAATTCTAAATCTCTGCTGGTCTCACCGTTTCAAGGCCAGACTCTGCTTTCTTAAAGTACACATGATATTGTTTCCAGAAGGTGTCATTTATATCCAGGGGCAAAGTATAGGACTGTATTGATTTACCCTTAAAATTATGGATTTTAAAATATACTATTACTCAGCTAGTCTCCTGTAAGTTGTAAGATCTACTTTCATTTGCACTGGTTATATTTCAATCCATTTGTTAATTCATAACTATGTTTCTTCCTGCCTTCATTAAAGCACAGACAGGAGCCTGCTTATCCTTGCTTTTGCTCTTTTTGTTTGTAAGATGTAAACCTTGTGAATTATTAGGTTATTACATGAGCTTTTTAAAAGAAATGGAACCCTAGATTTAGACAATAATAATCTGTATTTACATGGGGCTACATAATTACATGGTATATAATGTAATCAGTTTGCAAAAAATATGCACTGTGGTCAGCAAATATTTGCTACTCACAAGCTATTACATTCATAGGGTTGGTGGATTTTCATTCTCACATATGCCCCATTGACTTTTATATACCTATTTCACATTTCTTGTCTTATTCTGTGGAAGCAAAAGAATTTCCTCCCCTTTTTGGAAATATGTAACAAAAAGTAAGTTTTTATCTACCTCTTCTCTTTGTTCATTTTATATGCCAGGATTTCATTCTCGAGGCACACTGTTGGCATATTTTATATACAGAGTGTTAAGTAAATATAAAATAATCAATAGAAGAGGTAGAAACAATGATGCACATATTGGAATTTTAATGTAGAGTTAGAGATCATCTAATAAAGAAATATGCAGTACATTCCAGATTAGTTAATTGATCTTGACTGGGTCAGATGTAATGGTCAAGGAACAGATTTCCATACTGCACTGAGCCAGGACATTCCTCCTCTTCCCTTTTATTAGCCATGAACATAACTAACCCAGATATTTTAAAATTAGTATGGATTTTGATTTGATTTCCATTGATTGGCACTTCATATTTGATCTATTCACATAGGATGTTTTTATTTGCTTGAGTCACTTATAATGAAAGAACCCACAGCATAAGTTTAATTATACTTTTGCTTTCCTTAAGATTTCTCTTTGCATTTTAGTCCTCATTTCAATCCCTTTAAATTTCACCGAGATTTTGAGAAAGTGTTAGGATATCCTGGGATGATTTCTTGTTTTTTTTTTTTTTCTTTTTTTCCCCAGATAAACTTGAAATTACAGATAGAACCAGTAACAATACAGACAAATATTGTAAGAGTACCCCAAAAGCATTACTTAACTTACTCAAAACATACTTAGCTGAGCCAAAGGTCTATATTGCAGAGTCTGCTCTGATGACAACCAGTAAGGAATAGAGACAGTGTAAATTCTCACTGTAGTTTTGAGGTAAACTATTAAAAATACATTGCTATCTTTCCACCTTGGCAATAACCAATACGATGACTCCATTAAGAGTAGAATACTAACATACTAAATACAGTACAAACATACACTCTCTGCCATAAATAACTAGCTAATAAAAAAATGACTAGAGAAAATCTACTGGTCTAAGTAGAATAGAGAAGAAAAAAAAATGCAAAAAGCTTACCTTACATTACTTTTCAGATAAACTCTACTGCAGAGAACAGAAGCTTGGTGTTCAAACTGTTATCTTTTTCATCTGGTTTAACTGATTTAACTCATGCAGTAAGACAGTAGAGATTACATTTTGTTTGTATTTTGCAATAACTGGCTAATCAAATGTTTCTTGATGGAGATCTCCTGAGCTGCAAGACAAAATTGAATTCCAACTGTATCAGTATATAAAATTACACACCAAGGGACCCAAGCCTTCTCTCCATTTTTGATCCTAGAAAAAATGTTTTGGTAAAAATAATCTATTTGATAAAACTCTCATCATAAGTAGCAATATATAAGCAAAATTCCCAAGAATGGCAGTGTTGCATATTTCTCAAACTTTGTGCGTGATTTCTTTGTTTTGAATTCATGATGGTGTGAAATAAATAGTGTACTTGGAAAGAGATATATTCTGAAATGAAAAAATCCTGTTTATTCAATTTGATAGTACACTGGGTACAGTGATAGTGTGGATTACAGCAGGGTATCTGAGCAAAAAGAGGGATCTTGCTGAAGTGTAAGACTCGGACACCAGCGACATCACTTCTAGCAGAGCCACCCACATGAACTTTCACTATTTGCCTTCAAAAACCTTCTAAACTTTAGTTTATTCAGATGATAAATCTCTTATAAACTGTACAAATCCCCACCATCGATAACTCCTTATTTCAACTGGAAAATACAAGTTGTATAATGTAGGATTCAGATCAAAATAGTCAGAGAAAATTTCAATTCCTATTTCCACAAGGAACNTCCCAATTCCCAAAGGAACTTGTTTTTTTTTTTTTTTTTTTTCCTATGATAGCTCTTCTGGATGCAAAGTTACAACACTGGCAATGTTGCAATTTATAAAGGTGATAATGAGCTTCTTTACATAACAGATCATTGAAGTGACTTTCTTCTGTTGTGATTTTACAGTGGCAGAGGAGTTTCACACCATGTGAGAGAGCATCATAATTTGCTTTTCTATTTTCTTTCTTTACTTCAGATTGAAAAAAACTAAGAAAAGTGTAAAATAAAATGACACTAATTTATTTCCATCAAATAATCCCCTATTAAAGCCCATTTTCCTATGCAAAGCAAACAAGCAGAAACGGGAGGGGGAATTCCTTCTCTGGGTAAATACAAGATCCCTTTATTGGCTTTCAGATTCTTCTTGATCTAATTTAATCAGTAAGACAGTGCATTTAAGTATTTTCTATTTAATATTCTGACCTTAATCCTATCATAAGCATAAGAGAAAAGCTCAAGTAGTGGATTCCTCTATCATTTAAATGTCATTTTGTGTGTGTGAAGGTACATGTTAAAATGTTTCCAGTCTCTGCTCTGAAGAGATTTATGGATTTTTGACAAAATTTCAGTATCCTTCCAGTCCATTAAGAGCCCTCTTTGACTACAGCACTAAATTACTCTTCACCTCTCCTGGTCTCTTGCCCCATGTTCAATGATGCCTTGGGTATTGTCCAAATTAAAACAAAACACTAATCTACCAGTTGTACACTCCACCTTACACCATGGCCCTGCTCCCCCCCAAAAAAAACCCCACCCCAAACAACACACCAGCAAGAAAACAAACACATAAGCCCATCACTTTTCAGCTACTTTGGTTTCATAAGCTGGCTCACTGTTCAGTCACACAAAGTGGTGATGCTAACACATGCTGCAAGGTGGAAGTTCCATAGGAGCTCTCAGCTAAATGGTCTTCAGTTCTGTGGGACCATATTGTCAAAAACATTTCTGCTGCACCCAGGAGGAACAAAAGCCAGCACTTCCCTTCCGGGATTTTCATTGCTTCTGTCTGCCAAGCTCCCTTCCCACTCTAAATCCTTATTACCAATTCCAAGACTTTAAACTGCCTTGGAAACCTGTTTCTTCAGTGCTAAATGCAGGGTGGAGGTTAACTCATTCAACACTACAGCATGGAGAGCAGAGAAACTGAAGCATGTATAAATGCTCTAGCAAAGCATTTCATTAGTCTTCAAGTCAGTCAAAACTTTCATGCATACAATGGCTATTCAAGATCTTATTTTTAATAGTTCATGATAATAATAATAATAGAGCTCATTAGCTTCAGTTTGAATCAAAGAAAGTCAGAGAACCGGATAAGATGAAGATCTTTTGAAACCAATACCTTCTTCAGATCTAAATGACTGTCAATTTCTTTTCAGAATTTACCTTGAAAAAAAATCTGATTTTTAGACTAGAGTAACCCCACAAAAAGCCACAATACTTAACCTAATAAATTCTCTTATTACTGATTAGTTCTCCATTGTCATTGATTTGTTCTTTGCTTAAAGCAAGCTATATTTTATAGATCCAATAAAAATAAAAGCCAATATGGACTTTGCTGAACAGAAATGGATTTCCTGAATTATTCTGTCACATCAGACACCCATGTCACAAGATTGCCTTCATAAAATTATTGATCCCTGTCTAGAAGCCTCTTATTATTTGACATTTGTTTCCTGTATTTCCAGTGAAAGGCAGCTTTTACTTTGCTAGGAAGCTTTAGCAAGACATTAAGGGCCTTCTAATTTAGTTATTTTTATTCATGACCAGGTTATAACTACTCCTCTTTTCATAATATTTTTATTTAGCTCTTTCCCTTTCTCAGTGAGTAACCCTATTTTGTATTTATCGTCAGCAACCATTCAATCCTCCTTGTTATGTCAATCATACCAAGTTATTCACATATATGAAAGTCATTTCTCTCCTTTAACACTTCTGCCAAGCACTTTAACTTTTCTAGGTCATTGAGACTCTGTACACATTTGACTTACTACATGGGGTGGGAGGGAGAAATGAACCACAAAAGCCCCTAATCCTGGTGCTTAGACACCTCTCTTTATAGCTCTAAATAAGCAAATTGCTTACCCAACAGAAACGTGACATCTCACAAAGACAGTGCAGATGACAGTCAAGGAAGGAGGTTGTGAGAGAAGATGGTGAGCAAACAGAATGGACTGCAGATTCCTGGAATCAGACTACTCCTCTGCAAAGGGAGGAAACTGCCTTTGGTCAGTGCTAATGGAAGGTGGCTCCCCTGAAGGTCATCCTCCATAAACAATCCCCTGTCACTAGACGAGGGAGGCAGCTGCAGAGAATGGTGACCCTGAAAGTCATAAAAGGAGCTGTAAACACCCAAAACATACAGTTTCTTTTCATAATCATAGCTATTAAACAAATATCTGCTGTAGGTTACAGTGGAAATTCACGGGTGTTGAATAACTTTGAAAATCTACTTGCTTATGAAATATTCTGAAGAGGTTATGTTTTCTTCTTGGTGATAAGTAGTCTTAATAAGTATACCTGTGGTGATTTTAGCAGTCCCAATCTCATAAAATGATGCCAGGTTTTAGAGATTCTAATGGTAAAACATTTCATTATTTATTTTTAGTCTATCCAGAATTAAAAATCCAAATACAAATATACATTTTTTTCTTACTAGAGCAGCAGAACAAGCTATATGCTTGTATTTGGAACACAGAAACTTAATTTTAATCGCTCCAGCCAGAAGTAGGTCATGATTAGTACTTTGTTTTGTCATAAGCCTTATTTTTTTCGGTGGATTTCCTTACCACAAACATCCCCTTCATCTTCTAGGGAGAAATTCTGATAATTTCAAAAATTATGACAATACAATATTTCTTCTTTTTGTGATCATAAATCAACAATAAACAAGCTTTGAGGCATTTCAGCTCTCCAGAGGTACAAGTGCATTACTGAGAATAAATATTGTCCTGTTGCTACAATATGAATAATTCATCAAGACTAAGATCTCTTCATCTTTATTTTTCCACTATGCCTCATATGAAACACAGTCTTGGGAACATAATTTATAGAAAGTGTAAATTTCTTATGTACTTAATCTTACTCTGTACTTTAGTAAACACTGAAAATGGCAAACGCATTAAATTTAATTATAAGGTATCTATTAACAAATATGCTCAGAGCCTGTGTGTTTATCAATATGTTATTTGGCATTATCAGCTAGAGCAGCATGCTGTTTATATACAGGACCATTGTGTTTGGTACCCTTTCTTTACTGACAGTGTCCATGGCAAGCACTAAATCCTGTATAATGTAGCAAGTAAAATAATAAACACTAATTTACTCAGCATCTAATACATATGCTACCTACAAGAGAAATGAATGTCACTTAATGTAATGTTTGGGGGGTTTAATATTCCAGCAAAGAAAAATATAGTGATTTTTTTTACCTGTGCCATTATTTTAAATTCTAAACATTTTCAGAAAAGTAATTTCTTCTCTTTACTTAGTAAGCTGTTTATCATAAATTTGATTTGTTCTCTCTCAAAAATCAAGAATGTTTTTCAGTGAATGTGAGATTTATGTTGTTATTCTTCACTTCAAAGATCAAAGTCTTTTGTCTCCTACATCGTAGTCTGTGTTTGATCAGAGGTCTATTATTAAAATGCATTTTTGTTTTATGGAAAATATTTGCAGTCATATAAAGTCATAGCTCTGTTACTACAAAAAAAAATGCTGTGAAACAAAGGTGCTTTTTGTTTGATTTAACAAACAATAAACTTTTCTGTGCTGATTTAAGAAGTGCTTTTCATGAGGAGAGAAAGAAAACACTGATGATTATTTAAAATAAGCATTCACCCTAATTTGTGTCCATTTTTTTTAGGGAGCTTATTAGTTGTTCAAGCTACATATTCTTGTTTCAGATATGATGAATCACTGAATAAAACATGCAGTTAATGATAATTGCTCGATAAGGTTTCTCCCTCTTTAGGTTGTATTTTAGATCATGCTAAAACATTGGGTAAATCTGGAAAAAAATTTGCTCTAGACTTTAGTAGAGTATAATGAACTGTATGTTTGTACTCATGCAAAAATACTGTACATTGCTTCAGAAACTGGTACATTTGGAAACTGATGCTTTTTAATGAGTGCATATAATAGAAATAAATGAGAAATACAAGCAATTGTTGGTAGAAACAGTAGGTTAGTGAATTATCTGCACAGTTTAGGAGTGCTACCATATGTTCAAATCTGCCTTTGGTCCTTAGCAGAATATACTGATCTCAAAGCTGTCCCAAGCAAATGAATATGCAAGGCAAGAAAATGAAAGTGTCGCATTTGAAAGTCAAAGCAGTTTCTTCAGTGTAGCTTGTGAACTCAAAGGAAAGAAAATAAGAATGCAAAAGGAGAAAGGAATTTTACTTTCTGTGTTGAGAAAGTAGCAGAAAAAATAAATGATGATGTTTTAAGAAGACACAGTAACTACTGATCAAAGTACTACTGGTGCCTGGAAAGAAAGAATGGCATTAAAATTTGAATGAAAATCACAATGAAATCTAGGAATAGCCATGGAAAGGAAAATACCAGGAGTAGGAAAAGACAGTGCCTTAAAGGTCTCAACAAATCTGAAAAAAAGATGAGAAATAAAAATGTACTTGAAGGTTTAATAACTAGGGAAAATTCAAAAAGGTAAAGTCTTCAAAATCTTTCTACAGTCATTAGGCAGGAGTTTAAGCAGCAAGGTGGTGATTAGTGCTTCTTCCCCCCTGTTTGTTTCATAGAACAGGTGTTTAATTCTGCAAGTGTCTTTTAAAAAGACAGCCCAAAGGATTTTGTGTGTGAAAAATTAGGACTGGAGTTACAAAGAGCTCAGCAATGTAAAAAAAAAAACCCAACCCAATACTGAAGATGAGATGGAAGGGTGTGGGGGGTTGAGGGACAGGGTGGATAAAAAAGTTAGGAAGTGTACTTAAAGATTTCCATAGCTAAGCAGACCTATTTTTCTGCATGCAATAATCTTTTATTTCAGGAACTCAACCTGTACCAAGTGACAGAAAATCCAGTTTGCACTACCAAAGTATGTCATCTTGCACCTTCACCTGCATTGGAAAGAATTCTCTAGTAAAAACAATTGCTAATGTATTTCTATACAGCACCTCCAAACTCACATATCCGTGCTGTCCATGACTTTGGGGTTGGACCAGATGACCTCTAGAGGTCCCATCCAACCCAGACATTTCTGTTTCTCTGACTCTTATTTCATTATAAAAAAGCTATGCATAGGTGCTGCATAATTTTTCAGGGATATCACTATTGTTCCATGTTAAATCTGAATATATCATTTTGTTTATGTAACTGGAGAGATCCCTGATATTTATCAATTATCTGCTTTTAACAGCTATTTTATCATGCATCAAAGGATGAGGCTATTGCTTGCAGCTGACTTTTTGATAAAAATGAAACCTGAACTTTTACCAGTATAAAGAACAGCTTCACTGCATACACAGCAATGATATTTACCATGACTTGCTCAGCTCAGCTGATCAAAGTCTCATCTGTACCATCAGAAAAGCAGAACAACAATAATCAATTGTGAAATCCCATTAAAAGTGAAAATGAGGATTAACCTCATGTTACAGTAGCTTTGTTGACTCTCATATTGTTAATCACATTTTATAAGCAATCATCAAATCTATGGTCCAGTATGGATGTGGAAACATCATCACAAAATATTCAGTGTGTCACTAATTCCTTTCCTTCTGTTCTGAATATAGTGGCATGTTCATATTCCATATTTAATCGATTTCAATTTAGAAATCTGGAAAATCCTGTGATGAAATATAATTTGAGTTAATGAACCAATAAACTGTTCTTCTCTCCACAGTTAAAAAGTGAGGGTTGTATAATCCTCTTTCTGTAGATAGGGATGTTTTTTAACTGACTATCCTCAGAGAGAGTATAACTGTACTCTTCTTTTGTCTTTTCACAACATTAGGCTGTTTGAAAAGTTGATCTAACCATGTGTGAGCTCTAATGGCCTCCTCCCAATCTTTTCAACCTAAATCATAAAGCAGCTATGATACAGCATTGTAATGCTAGCAATCTGCCTGGACCATGATGAAAGACCTATTATACATAGAAGCAAGAGTGTCACTAAGAGCAGGCAAATGTAGAAGTGGAGAAGGGAGGGTAAGATATGCCTCAAAACACTGTTTTTCCTTGCCCTTGTCAATTTATCAGGAATAAACCAAGGGCGGAATTTTCCTTATAAGAACAGAATAGGAATTACATTTCAATTAGAACTTAAAACCTTCTTCTCCCTCGGTCATTTTTTTCCATGATACATATCTCTTTGAGGTCTTCAAGCTCCAAGTCATCACATCTGCTTTGGCTAGGGCTTTTCTGGAGACAGCCTTCAACAACCTGCATAAAGGAAAATGGAATGCAGATGAGAATCACTCCAAAAATTAATACTGGATTTTTACTTCCAAGCTCAAAAGATTCTTTGATATTGGTGGACATCTTGATGTAACCATTCCTGCCCAGCTGGATGCCATTAAGAATCATAACCAGATTGCCACAGGGCATCCTGACAATGGTGTTTAAAAACCCATTAAGACAAACCTTCAGTGCAACTGAGATTTTATGGAATTAAATTAAGAAGGAAAAAGGCTGACTTCCAAATTAAAATAGCAGAAAAAGAGCTTATTTTAAAATAGTTCCATAGAAGTTTGTATAATGCCATTTGACTGTTCTGCTCTGATTTTATTTTGTTTGGGTTTGTCTCACAATTATGTGCAGCTGGTGGGGGGAGGAAGAAGGGCAAAGGGAAAAAAAAATAGTAATGTGATCCTGTAAAATGAATGTGTTGCTTGTAAGATAGGAATAACATTAGCATTGAAAGAAAACATGCTCAGAGTGTGCTATTTCAGTTTGCAAAGACCTTCATACTAAACAATAAATAATTTATTATTAATACAAAAATACACAGAAAGATATTATTAATTACAAAGTATTTCAAAGGAAGAGGATTATTCAAGTATTCTACTCATGAAACTATTGCAAAAGCTATGGCCATACACTCCTTTCATAAGCTCCCTCATAGGCAAGTGATATTACATAGCTACTGGATATAAGACAACTCACTATCATGCAAAGATGTGGTGGAAACACAAAATTGAGTTATATGAATGTATGATATGAATTTCTAGTACTGGTGACTTGAAGTACAGAAACAACAAACTTTTAATTTGGCCCATAACTCTTCTCTTTCTATGCTTTTCCAAGTTTATTTTCCAGGGCAGGTTTAGACAACATTTTCTCCTATAATGCTTTTGAATAACTCAAATTAAAGAGCATACTAGAGGCTTACATTACATGTGTGAATTAAGAGAAGNATTTTGAATAACTCAAATAAAAGAGCATACTAGAGGCTCAGCTCTAAAACAGAAGCAACACAAAATTACATGTGTGAATTAAGAGAAGTTCTGCTCACACATATCATTGAAAGTTGTAAAGCCAGCAATAGCTGCATTTCTTTGTCATCAGGTTTTTCCCCTTGTATCACACACCCCTTGCTTCCTCAACTTGTATTTCACATTACTTAATATTTATCACAGGGGTTTCTACTGATTAACAGATAGTCTGCAACTTCTGTTTTTAATAAAGAAATGAACTCACAGGAAGGAAGGACCTAGTCAGGCTTTTGATTTCATCACCAAACACTGCATGCATACCAATAGAAATGATAGATGTAGCATTTGCTGTAAGAATGATACATCAGGGAAAAGTAATGATGTTCAGTTTATGCTCTAGAACTTTGAATAGAAACTGCTAAGTTAAATAGGCCAATAAATTGAAAATAAAGAAAACATGAAAAACATATAAATGTAAAATACCAGCAAAACACTGAATTTTACAGAGGAATCAAACTCAGTCTTACCCATTTATCTAATCCTGATATTTAGTATTTCACATAAAACAATCTACTCTTACTTGGAAAATTTATATTTGTTTTAAAGTAAATGTAAAAGGAACATCCATCATTACTAATCACAAAACATTAAAGTAATTTGTGATTATGACCAATAATAGTCCATAATATGAAAATGAATTGTCACTATTGGAAAATTTTGTTGGCAATGTCATTGAAATAGATTTTAACATAATAGGTTGAATCTCATTCATTCTTTGCTTTTCATTATGTGTCTCTGTGTGAAAGCAAGATTTCTAGGGCCTACTAATTTCAGAAACTAGATAACTGGGGTTTAATTTTATCCAGTTCATTAAGTACAGGAAAAAAAAATTCCTTGTATCTAAAACTAAAGTATGGAAACACTCGGATGAGCTTAAACTATATATATATAACACTGGTATATGTCATGTCACAGACATGAACTTTAGTTCCATTAGACAGTTTTTGCTTAAAAATTTGAAATGTCAAGTATCTATTTTACATTTTCAAACAGATTTGGGAATATTCTGTTTCAGTATTTTCAAAGAGAAACTTCGCTCATCTCAAAGTACCCTTTTTTCAGACTCTGACTTTAAGTGGAATAACAACACAACATGCAAACAACACAAATTAATTTGAATTATTGGTCAAATATAATCCCTCAGTTATCCTCCTATTCCTTTTTTTTTGAGTTGAACCATCTTTCACTTCTCCTACAAAAAAAGCTTTACACATCCTGCCAAAAATACCTAATTTTATTATTATAGCCTGGCCTAGGCAATTCCTCATCTACTCATTTCTCCAGCATATTGAACTGCTCTTGTGGCTTAACCCCTCCTGGCAACTAAGCCCCCCACAGCCTCTCACTCACTCCCCTCCTGGCAGAAGGGGGAGAGAATCAGAAAAGTAAAAGTGAGAAACCTCGTGACTTGAGATAAAAACAGTTTAATAGATTAAAGCAAAAATCCACATATACAAGCAAAACAAAACAAGGAATTTATTCACCACTTCCCATTGGCAGGCAGGTGTTCAGCCATCTCCAGGAAAGTGGGGCTGCATCACACCTAACAGTTACTTTGGAATTAAAAATGATGTGAGACTGAACATCTCTCCCCTTCTCCCTCTTCCCTCAGCTTTATACAATTCTTGCCTTGCTGTAAGCACTGCTCAGCAGCTAAAACATCAGCGTGCCATCAACATTATTCTCACCCTAAATCCAAACCACAACAATATACCAAATACTAGGAAAAAAATTAACTCTACCCCAGGCAAAACCAGAACAACTGCCAAACAAAAGTTCAAGGTTATGGACAAAAAAAAAAAGAAAATAGAGAAGATGAGCCCCAAGTGCCATTTTTATTTGTAGTGACTTGTAGATTTTTTTTTTTTTGTATTGTGCCTGAGAGTAATCTAATAAACACTTAATTCTAATCCCTTTTACACTATTTCCATTTAAAAAATAAATCATTATTGATAAAAACATAGTAATAATATTTTTGTCTATATTACATTTTTAAAAATCCAGTATATCCCATTTAAACCTGTGATTTATGAAAATGAGCTTTCATACTCGCCCATTGTTTCCATAGATTCATTTAAAAGTTTATCTTTCATTTTAGCACTTTGCTCTGGGTGTTCAAAGGCTATGCAGAGCTTTCACAGATGGAGACAAGAAGCAGTGAAGCAGAGAGAGAAAGCAGGAAAGATTCTCACATGACTAACTCTGCTCTGCTTTTCATTTCATGTGAAACATCCCATGATAAGCAAGAGCTGTGGAACGTGCACATCCATATTCCACTTCTGACAACATCAGGATTTTGATCAGCCAACAGAATATTCAAATACATTCAAGAAACTAGATCCCTAGTGACCTGTGGTAAGGTGTCTGCACGCCTGCTGTTTATTGGCATAACAGACTCAGCTGAGTAAATACAATCTGGTGTTTGCAGTGAAGGAAAAAAATAAAGCTGGGGGACAGACAAATATATTTGGCACTCAGCAAATATATTAGGTCTAAACTAGGGGGGCTTTTCTCATATGTTCAAGGATTATAAAATCAGACTGTGATATCAATGATGGTATTGATGCAGGACTAAATAGCTAACTTGATTCAAATTGTGAAATGTTATGCCTTTGGATGTGTAGATGCAAAGACAGTGGAACACATTAAGTTCCTTGTGCTTCAGTTTTGACCAAAACAAGTTCCTAATACACCGTTCTTTACACAGAAAATATTAAGACAGGGAAACATCTGCAATAAATGCAGGATGAGGCCTCTAGTTTGAGCTCTTTCAGTGGCCACGATTAATTCCAAAGCTACCAGTTTTCTTTTTAGAGTGTTAGCAAACATTTGGTTGAATCCAAAGCAGGACTTACTTCATAGCAGAGAGCATTCGGCAAAATATGGCTACTGCCCCAAAGAGCCCATCAACTAATATATCAAAAGATCCAGTAAATGAGAGGGAAAACACTAAGAGCAACAACATAAATGAAGATGAGAAATAATGATAAGCACAGGTTAAAGTTAGAATCACTGACAATATTATAAATTACATCTCAGAAGGCAATAATTTGCTATGTACTAGGACATGCCACAGCTATAAATAGGGAAATAATGAGTGTCAAGCACTGTTTTTCATCTGCATGACTTCATTGTACATCTCTTTCTCTTCTTATAGACCACAGCTTGAGCACCGAAGCAGCAACCTCATCTTCCACCAAAATGACTTTACACAGTTGAGTAAAAGAACTAATTTTCAGGGACAGTGAAGTAATAATGCAAGTCTTCCTACATCTTTACAATCAAATATGACAAAGACCACTGTCTTTGGTGGAAATTTCCCTTACCATCCTTTGCCAGCCTTCTGGAAAGAAGACTTACATAATGAAAGACATATTCTATCTTACTTGAAAGAATCAGTCAAGTATTTCTCATTTCTGGTGATCAGTCTTTCTTGCTATCTGCATCCTCAGATCATTGCCAGTGCAAAGGGAATTTCCTAAATTCAGGTCACTTTGTATTTTGTCTATCACTCACCTATATTATTGTCTAGTTATTTTCTGGAGTGGGTGAAGGATACAGCTACATAAGGAATGACAAACAGCAGAAGAGTTAAAGGTGACACCTAGAGAAATGAGTCTGGCCCTTCAAGGAGTTTACCAAATGAAAGCCCACCATTTTTTTGCAGATGGATTTCATGATATAAAACCCTCATAGCTGGCTGCATATATGTACAGGCATTTGTAGTTTATTTGGATTTAGATTGACAGTGGGGAGGGGATGCAAAAAGAAGAACTAGACCTTTCTATATCCTCATCTGCCACCGAGTCAAATTCTCTTGCACTGGCAAGCAAAATAACTAACTCCCTTTACAGCTACAACATTAAGGTACTCTATTCAGAGCAAGAATCTAACCCTATATTCTCCTTGATGTTCTAGATTCAGAGCCACAGTCCCTCCCAATTTCTGATCATCAAGAGATTCTTATTTTCAGAGAATAGTCAATGATTGGTTAATTGGACTGAAACCAGAAAAGTGCTGCATCTGGCATTACCACCTAAGAGTCTGAACTTGATGCTCTTGTAGTTTCTTCAGAAAAGTTAGTAGGGGACAAGTACCAATGACAATTATCTGTTTTCAAAAATGAAACATGGTACAAGGCAAGCCCAAGTTCTCTGCTGGCTTTCAGCTGTGGTTCTTTAGGTAAAAAAAAAGTCTCAGAGAAGGCAGGGTTATAGAAAAATTACTATTATAATTTCCTGGTTTATCTTCTCAGCATGTAGTATGCATATATAAAGATTTCTGTAAAATAATTAAACCTAAAGTTTACTACTGCATTTTCAATTGAGCCTTTTCAGAAGACTGAAGTCGTCTCACTGTAAATCAGTCCAGTTCAACTTGGCACAGAGAAAAATCTTTCTTCTAACTGGTAACAGAAAAGTTTCTTTTACAAAATGTTGAATAAACAATATTTATTTGCTTGTCCACTAAGTCAATTTCAGGATGGTGACAGTAGTTTCAGAGCTATTTTAATTCTGATTTCCATATACATTTTCTAGGGGTCAGGATGTAGGAATATATTTATTGTAGCAAAGATAATCATTCCTATTTGCCTGTGATAAAGAAGTTGTGAAATTACCCACTATACAACTTTATCCCTATTCCTGAGGGCTTAGCCTTTTCCCTAATGCTCATCTAGTAAATTTAGTATAGCACTGAACTCTTAGAATCATAAAATCTATTTCCTCAGGTTCTTTTCATGTGTCCTTATTATTAACCATTCAGACTCTCAAATATCACATTCTCCTCCATCTCTTCAATATCCCCCTCCCTGCTTTTATGTTCTATGGTTTTGCCTCTGTCGCTACTTTTTTTCTGGGTTCCCTCATATTTCTGACTACTTACTCTTATCTTTGATACAGCTCTAGTCATCTGCTGAACTGCATCGACTTACTGGAATGAACACAGGCTATCAACTTGAAACCTTCCTCCTCTGAGCTGATTTCAATCAGTTTTCTTCCACTTGGCCTACAGTTGTAATTTTTTTTTAAGCCTAATTTCTGCTTTAATAGTACTGTCTCAGCAAAACCAACCAAATTTATTTCTGAAAGGGAATAAGAAAAAAAATCTGTAGTAATTGTGAAAGGTAGAACAATGCTTTTGCAGCTCAGAATTGGCTTTTATTTGGTTTGTAACATGTCTCTGCAGGAAATGTGAGAAAAGAACCTATCTTAGCCACTGAGTTTCTGAGTTAATTCTTTTTTTTTTTTCAGGGGGTTGGGTGGGGTGATCATGTTCTTTTTTTTTTTTTTTTTAGTGGGGTTTCAGTTTTCCTATCCTACCTGAAATAATGAGAAATGGTAGCTAGAGGATGGAAGTAAATATATTGTTTAAGATGGTAAAAATGTAATGGAATACTGGTCTGGAAAAAGAACCAAAGGTCACACAGCTGATGTAGACATTAAAAGTTACTGCTGTGTTGTTGTCAGCAAGTATTACGCTCTTTGATAAAAAGTGGCTAGCAAGATAAGAGAAATAAAATTACTTTGGGCTACTTCCCTCTAACTGCTTCACAAGAAAGCCCCAGACTTTTCTACATAGGAAAGAACATATGCCTTCTTTCACCTCTACTTATTTCACTGAGCTTTTGACCCTGGAATTCATCCCTGTGTCCTGCAGCACAGCAACCCATAAGCCATGCTTTGAATATTCAGACATCACACTGCGCTGCTTTTCAGGCTTGTTCCTCCACTCGGTGGAATAAACAAGGAAAAAAAATAAGTAATTATGAGAAAATTCAGGATTACAGATAAACTGAAACCTTATGGGATTAGCAGAATGATAGGTGGACTATCATTCATGATAGGCGACAGGAGAATATACTCAAAGCAAGGAGGAAGAATGTATCTGGTACTCTGGAGAGAGTGAGGAAATAGTAGGAACAGAGATAGGTGGGAAAGGATGCCAGGATTCCCTGTAAAAAGTGGTGATGGAAAGATTGCATGCAAGGGATCTGAAGAGGGAGAAATCACTGGTGTTAACAACCAGCTTGGCATTAGGAAATAAAAAGATTGTATCTCTCAAAGCTGAGAGATATCTCAAAGCTGATTGACTTTGAATCCCATTCTACGTGAATATTTCAGTGACATAATTGGTTTACTTTTGCAAAACAGATATACAATTTTGCATGAAATTTATCAGTCTGTTTTTCCAAGAAGTGATTTTATTTGATTCTATAATGTAATTAGATCAGTTCAATATTCAGGTATAAATCCCTTTTCCCTTTTTAATATTTGTACATTCATTTGTGGAATCAGTATGTGCAGCAGGCTTTTATCCAAAGGCAAAGCAACATTATTAAAAAGACTAAGCTGCCAGAGCCTGGAAGGACTGTTGAAAACCACAGAAAACTAAATTTCAGTGTTTATTTATTGGGGTCAAACCCGCAGGCAGAACTGTGTTAAAGTGCATTCTTAATTTTTAATTTCCATACTATCTGTCAATACATTTAAGAATCACAACATTTCTTTGTAGTACAACAACTATATCCGTATAAAGCTTAAAAGTGTGCCTACATGCAAGAATATTTAAAACTTCTTACAAATATTGGCCAGTGTCATGGTTAAACCTCTGCTAGTAGCTAAACACCACTCACCTGTTCACTCGCTCCTTCCCTCCTCTTCCCGCCCCGACTTCCTCCTGTGGATGGGGAGAACTGGGAGGAAGAAAAAAAAGGTGAGACCCCAGGGACTGTGAAAAGGTCAGATTAATAACACAGAGAGACTAAACCAGCAGTACTAGTGATAGTACTGAATTATATACAAAGCGAGTGATCGAAACCGGGACAGCTCCACCTGTGCTCTGGACGCCATTTTCCCGCTCTGGCCTCAGTGAAGCCGCTCCCCAAAGCGGGCTGAAAACAGGCGCCCCAGCCCGGGCCAGGCCTCCCCTTACACAGGGCCATGGCTCAGTCTGGGGTGGACCAGCCCACTGGCTGGCTCAGGTTGTATCCCAGCTGGGGCCCCACCAGCTGCTTGGGATAATAATTAACCCCAACCAAACCCAGGAGAGCCAGGAAAAATGAGGCTGAGAAAACTGCAAGGTTTCTGTGACAGAAAATCTGCACCAATCACTTTGGTTTCACAACTAATTAAGAGATTTCTATACCCTCAAGTGCAAATATACAAGCAGAGCAACAACTCAACAAACTCAAGCTCTGAAAGATCTTCATTCTTTTGTGGCTTGTGCAAACAGCAAAAGAAATGCTTTTCTTTTACCTTTCCGACTACTTGTCTCCCATTCTCCATCTTGTGCTGAGAAAAGATGGCGACTGGGGTGCAGCAGGCAGGAAAACAATGCTTTTCCGGTTTTCACTGAAGCGTGCTGTAATAATTTCTGGGGTCGTCTTCGTTGCCAAAGGAATGTACTAATGTACTTGGAGATCGTGACAACACTGCAGCCTTTTTATTTCTGTCAAGCACATCTGAGTTATCGAATAAAAGATTTGAGATTATAACGCTCTGGAAAAGAAAATGAAAGCTTTACAGAGAAGCAGATGCTACAGCATTATATATTCCAACTGTATACTGTGCTATGCATGGCCAGCTGTAGCAGGAAAACTGCTTATTTTAATGTTACACATTGGTCTTCTGTGTAGTGTCAGAGCATTACAACATCTGGCTATCCCCCTCTGTACTATTTGCTATAGCCACCTCATATGCCTACTTATTGACATTCTCTGCTCTCTGGAAGTAGCTTTTGCTAAAGGAATATGCATCTTTTTCTGTTTGTTTACAGGCACTATACACTTCATAACCACAGTTGCCCCTCAGCACAATTCAATTTTCTCAAATAACCTTAGTGCTTGAGCTACCAGTTACTGTAGGGATCATTTTCACTGTTTATTGAAAAATAAAAAAATACTCGATGTTAAACCATAATGTTTTGAGCAAGTGCTACAATGGGAAAAACTCTACATATGAAGGCATGTAGGAAGGAGAGTTTACCCATTGTTTTCAATAGTTGTGAGGCAGTGAATCTGCTATCTTTTTCTGCTGTAGCATTATGCATAACCCTGCACAACCTTGAAACAGTTGATATTTATAAATTCGAATTCCATCCATGCCTGGATAAGGGTAATGGAAATTTTCTCAGTTGCATTATGATCTTAAATAGGAATTTGAACCAAGCCTTATTTAAATAAAATGAAGAAAGCCACATATTAATTTTGTCTTGAAATTTCTCATCATCTTGTTCATAATCGTACAATCTTTTTAAAGATTATCATGTATAGGTATTATAACCTAGAAAATAAATAGTACAAAAAGCTTTTCTATTAAAAAAAAAATGGTATCATTAGCCCTGTATATGAAAGAAAAACTTTTCATTATACTTGGCAGCGAGCATCAGGTAGTATTATTATTCTAATGTTTAAGAATTATATCCTGCTCAATTTACTCTTCAGAAGTACATACTTCTGCCAAATGAAAACTTTTCTGTTAAGGGATGCAAAGAGCAGGCACCTCCTCTAGCAGGTCTGTCCCAGGATTCCCTCCTTGCCCAGCTGCTGGAGCCCAGCACAGTGCAATAAGGAATCTGGGGACTTTGTGCAGGGTGAGGGATGTGGCAGCTGCTGCTTTCCAGGTTCAACCTCTAGCAAAGCTGAGCAGGTATCCAGTAGCTGCCTCATATTCTCTCACACTTGTACCCCCCCAGTACTTAGTCCTTGCAGCGCTCACAGGGTAGGGAGTGAGGTTATGCAGAGAGATAGTTAAGAAAGGATTTCACAAGAATATAGGTAAGACAGAAGGACTGTGATGATCAGGCACGGGGCTTTGTCAGACAAGCATAGTGACTGGCCTCATTTTACACGTGACCAGACCCTTTTATTCCATTGCTATTTCTCCTTTGTTCCTCCCCTGTTCCCTTTCCCAGCATGGTTCCTCATCAGTTTGCCTAATCCTGCTGAGCACCTCCTACAATATTTTGAACTCTCAGGTCTCCATCCTTATCGGCTCTAACACCAATGAATTGCATGCAGTTTTTTGATAGCCCATCAATTAGTGTGATTGACAAGGTTTATTTCTTGGTTTTATCTCTGTTATGTTTGCCTGTCAGGTTTGTGTCATTCTACGTATGGCTTACCTGTTTTGCCTTATTATCCCATTTGACAAGGTCCTTAATCAGATAATCTTACTGAAAAAAACATTTCCACATGCCAAATGGAGCAAACTAATAAAAGGCCTGTCTTGCTTTTGCACTGGCATTGTCCTCTGGCATCCAAGCAACATGAAGAAAAATGCTGGTCTGTTCAAATGTCAAGAATAAAAAATGGGATCATGGAAAGGAACATGGAAATGGGATCTGTGGGATGAAATCCTGTGAATGAGAATAGATGTGAACAGGGAGCTGCTGACGGTGAGAACTGAGATAGGCTGTACAGGAAGAAAGCTGACTGAATTCAGA
This sequence comes from Chloroceryle aenea, assembly GCA_013399075.1. Lineage (NCBI taxonomy): Eukaryota > Metazoa > Chordata > Aves > Coraciiformes > Cerylidae > Chloroceryle > Chloroceryle aenea. The sequence goes on from VWZY01009101.1 coordinate 118,446, forward strand.
ATAAGGAAGCAAGAGGAATGACAAAGTCAGTATATAGTACCTGTAACCTTCTGGTCACAGTGAGAAACCCTCCAGATCCCCAAGTGAAACCTGGTACTCAGACGTCCTCCATCAGCAGTGAAGATGTGCAAATCCTTCTAGCAGCTTGTGTAGCTCATGACTGCCACAGGATCGATACGCCTGGATGATAAAAACCCCTAACACTGCATGTGCTCTGTCAGCTCAAAGGCCAGAGGCCTGTGTTGAGGATTTAAAGACTCCAGTGCTGTTGATGAGATGATTTTAAGATATGATGGAAAGCTTTCCTGTTCCTTGTTTAAATATATATCCAAAATGTATGCATTACACTGACTGATATTAATGTGAACTACAAATATAAATAAAATAAACCCTTCTGTCCCAACCATACATACAAACTTACTCAAAATCAAATTTACAGCAATAGAAAAATTGAGATTATGTCCACAACTAAAATTGAATCTCATGGTACATATCTGTTATTAAACTACTTGCTGTTGGCAATTGATGTTCCCTTCTTCACTTCAGAAAAATCACTCTTATTCACAAGACCTTTACAGATAATGTACTAACACTGCATAATCACATTCACTCTTTATACCATCTATTTATTTTTTTGTTGAATGTGTACTGAATGGAAGAAGGAGCTTCAGAAATAAAAATCAGGCAGCTGTATCTGCACTGCAGATCTGGATTAGATGTTAGTCTTTTCCTTGGCAACTCTGTAAAAAAGTTTTACTCCAAACTTTACAATCACTTTTTAAAGGCTTTCCTTTGCTAGTTCTTAAATCTTTGTTTTGTATGTTTTTCCGCTACAGATCTGAAGCCAAATTTCTGAGTATTCAGAAGAAACAGAGAATTCGGTAGAGTTCACATCTCGAGTGTGTACAGAATTAAGCTGTGCCAAGCACACTGAAGAATAGGGGTTACAGAAACCCCAAACTGGGCACCCAAAACTAGGAAATACATTTAAGCTTAATCTCCCTGCATGGCCATTACCCATCTGTAAAATGAAGATAATAAAACCCTTTAACCTTAGGAGGAATTTGTGAATATAAAGTAATGCCTGACATTATATTAATGAGTTCCATTTAAAAAATAGCACAGAAAAAATCGATAATTTCTGCTTTAAAAGTGCAGTCTGGATAGTTTGAAGTCAATAAGGCATATTCACACACTGAACAAGGACAGGAGAACGAAATACTGAATACTCCTAATTAAGGAAGTCCTGTTCCTGACCAAATGAGTCAAGGATCTCATATAAAAAGTACTCTGTGATGATGTAATTAAAGACCATTATAATGCATATGCCCAAGGGAGCCATATGAATGTTGTATGGGCAACTTTAATTCTAATGTTTTCTAATTTGAGTGCTTGACATGGTGACCCTATTTTATTTTTTTTTAATGTAATTTTCTGAGTATAATAATAATTACTTGAGTAGGAAGATATATATATGAGTGGCACAAGATTTTCAGATGTGACCTGAAAAGTAGTGGGCTCTAGACAACAAAGAAGACAGCCTTGAAGCTGTCAGACATTTCAGACACTGAGGAAAAAATACTATTGCAGTGAGAAGATAAGCAAAGGGATAAGTGTAACACAAAGAGCTTTGAAGACACTTGATTTTTGAGTGTTTATGACAATGACATATGAAATATTTACTAATTTTTCTTTCCCGAGCACATCACACACATTCAGACTTGTGAAGCTCCATCTGAAAGTAGAATTAAGTCCACTCGCATAACAAGGCTATTTCTGAGGCGAGAACAGTTACAGTTCATTGCTATTTTTTGTTACCTTATAAAAATCAAGGGACATGGATAAATCTGTTCCTTATGACTAGGAGTGCTCCTCAAGAGTATTAATGATGACTGGATCTAGCAGGGGAGGAACTTTTAAGACGTCATGATTAGTATCACATCATCTTTTCTAATATTGTAGCATTTTCTGTCTCACCAGAAAAATGTGATCTCATTGCCAAAAAGGGAGATGGAAAGAGTGGTCAGCCCATTTTTAGAGGCTGCTATTCTTCCAGTAATAATAATTTAAAAAGTATTTTTTCAAGGTAACAAAATATTACTTTGTGGGGAGAATGAACAAAACACACACTTATGCCACTCTGTATTGTTTAAAGTTCAGATGAGACTTTAGAAAGATGCAGATTTTTAATGGAGGAGTCTCAAAGCTATTTCTCACATCTGGTATTTACAATAGTTTATATATTTGTATCACCTTCAAATACCAACAGCATAGTGATTTTTTTCACTTGTTTCAGAAATGTAGAACGTATATTAATTAAGGATCAAGCCTAATATTGATTCCTGGCATAGCACTGCTAGCTCCAGACAAACTGAGAGGACCATACAGCCTATATAACAAAAGGCTGTGCCACATCTGTTCTCCAAGGCGAGTCAGCATATGACAATGTAAACAGTTGTGCCAAGACTAGGTGGTACTGTACATTACATGAGAAGTCTGTACACCTGTACTTCCTTTTGAGGTATAAAATATACTCAAACCAGATCTTCCCCCTTCCCTTCCCTATTCCCTGCCCTGCTCTGTGTCCTCCCCCCTCCCTGACTGCCACTCCTCACAGCTACAAATGTCACTAACCTTTATAATTGATATTGAGCTGCCAAGCTATGTGATCCTTACTAAGAGTGTAAAATTTGTACAGAAGGTATCTAGTCACATTAGAAACCTGAGCAGCTCGTGAAATAAGAATTTCATTCTTATTTCAGCTGCACCAAGACAGTGCAGCTGTAGAATATTCCTCAATTCTAGGATGAGATTTTTTAGAAATAGTAACTTGTCAGATATAATTCAAATAAGATGGGATCCACGTAACACTAGTTGCTTCCACTTGATCTTTCTCTCGTTTATCACTCTGACATACTCACAAGGAATCCTACTTTTACTTTAGCAGAAACCAGTAGACAAAGCTATCTTTAAAAAAGTAAAACCACACAAAAAAAATAATCTCTTGTGTTTTCCATTATGGTTCTGGCATTAAATCTTATTTACAATAGTCCACTAGATCACACTGTCCAAGTCTTCTTTTATACCTTTGCTTATCCCCCTTTTCAAGGGTGATACATATCTAACTCTTACTACTTATGCAAACCACTCAGTTATGTCAAATTTCATCAAAAAACATTACTTCAGCATGATTACACTATTAGCATATAATTTTGCACTTATTAGTGAAAATTAATTCCAGCAAGCAAAATATGTACTACATCATCAAAAGTATAATTCCTCATTTTTCATTTTCTAATAATGATACTATATCTTTTTTAAGTGTATACTTTATTCAATTAATTTACGTACAGTGAACTACTTTGATCTCTAATTTTTTTTTGCTGAAAACTGAATAAAATTATACAGGGTCACTAAGTATATTTACACTCATCTCTAGGCTTGGATCATAAAAACGAGAACTTGTTGAGAACCAACAAAAAGGACTTAAGTTAAAATAGCATGTACTATTTTTATTTCTAATTTCCTATGGCTTATTTACACATTATAAATGCATAATTAAACCACAGAGCATCAGGTACCATGTAAATATTGTTAAGGATGAGGCTGTAAGGGAAAAACCTTAAAAACTCCATGCATTATTTCAAGCCTAGTCTAGTGACTTAACATAATAGTCTAGTGGCAATGGCATAATACAGTGTGTCATGTAAGCTTATCCACTCAATTCCATGTTTTGGTTTCCATTTTGAAGACCTTTTAAAGATCATTTCATTTTCAAAACAAGCCTTGCTGCCCAACAATCAATTACATATTTTGGATTTGCTTTTGACCAGAGTTTTGAACTCAGAAAATTTGTTTCCTCTGTGGCAAAGCAGGTAATCAATTAAAGCATATATTTCATCTGTGCTCCACAGCTTCAAAAAAAAATGGTTTTGACATATTTAAAATTAAGCTGAGAGAAGCACATCTGAAAAACATTATCTGAAGTTCTATTTTATACAAGCTGCTCTTTCCCTAAGATTCTTTTACAGTGCATAACCATAAACTGATAGCTTTGTTTTCAAAGGGTTTGCTTTTTTTCTCTGTTGTTTGTTTGGTTTTTTTTGGTTTTGCCTTTTTTTTTTTCCCTAGCAAAAGGCATTTTCCTTTTTCTGTTTCCTTATTCAGAATTTTTCCAGTGACATAATAAATAATAAAATCTCAAATGGCTATTTTATTCACTGTCATAACATTATCTCATTGTACACTGATCATAACTATCTCGAGATAGACAATTTGTCAGGAAAGAGTAACCAGGAACAGAATACTCCTAGTAGAGCACTGCTGCGTGACACCACTTAAAGAGATATGTACTTTATCATAAAAGCACAAAAGTACTACACACAAAGTAATACAAAAAGGAGTCTTGAGTTTTGTCCTCCATTCTTTAAATTCTATGCCAAATATTTGCAACTTTTTATAGCTATATGCTATATCAAGGCAACTGCTAGAAATATCAGGGTTTAAAGATGCGAAGAGTTGCACCTGCATAGTGAATTGGACCTGTTGAAGTTCTAGTTCTTAAACAAGACCATTTCTACCCTTTACAGACTCAGTAATCCCACACGGGATAAATCTCAGAATCACAAACAGGATTAAAATGTAACAACTAGCCTTCAAGATAGTAATATGAGAGTCTCACTACATAAGGAGGCTATGTTATCTCATTAACTATAACAAGATGTCTATCATCCACATCACCCAGACCATCAGCATTTAAAAGCATTTACGATTTCTATATACAAGGTGGATGGTTAATAACAGTCCTTTGAGATTACATTAGCTAATAATACAACAGTTTAGTCTTCTGCTAGTCTAGGGAAAGAAAGGGGCACTATGATTTATTGGATTAAGGACTGAATATTGTTTATCTCAAAATCTTATTTGGAAGGTTTTTTTTTTTAATGAGAAATTGTGTCACATTCTTGCATACATCTTTTTTTTTAACTGAATAAAATTTTACCAAGAGGATTCCTTTGAGTAACCATCAGTACTACAAATCACCTTTTAGCCCTAACTTCAAGAAAATGAATATGAACTTTTAGAAACATTTCTTCAACAATTTTCAGTTAACTACCAACCTGATACCATGTAAAAGATGTCTTTACAGCATCACACCTCACTAGAGTACTTCTCAACATTAATTTACCTTGGTGACTGAAACCTTGATGCTCAGCATACTCTGAGGCAAAGACCTTCCCATTAGCATACCTGCATCAAAACTCACATATCATTAAGCAACTAAATGGCCTATTGCTAACACTACATTTAATCATGAGCAATGTGTTTTCCTAATCCTTGCCTGTTAGAATAGGGATACTTGTCTTTACAAAGCTTTCTATATCCACAATTCTGAAGCAATATATAAAAATATTGCACAAACGAATCTTATGTTTTTCTTCTACATCATGATAAAGAAAGTTAGTAAGAAAGGGACTAGAATTGTGACTAATTTTTAATATCTGGTTTCACCTATACTGTGTGGATCATCTACTATTACTAAAACCACAACAAAATAACCCTCATCAAAAGAAAAAGGATAAGTTTTCTGGATGAGGCAGAGTGTGGTGGCAATAAACAAGGGCTCATTTCCTAGGTTCATTTCAACACTTTATCTGAAAATTCATGACACATCCTTTCTTGGGAGATCCCTTTATCAGGACATGGCTAAATAATAAATCACTTATAAAGCATCTATGATTTCCATCTATACATATAATCTTTTACCTTCTCTTAAAAGATAACATAGTAGTTTTAAGTTGATTTCTTCTTGATAATCCGTGTTAGCTCTTACACATAACCCTGTGTTTTTTTCCTAGGTGTTGGCTAGGAGTTTGTTTTCATAAATTAAGTCACATTGACAGCACTATCATATTCTTGCTGGTCTTTTTAAACTTTCCCTTACAGCAAAAAAAGATTCTTTTTCCATTTTTTTGGAGCCTTTCCTGTTATCTTTGAGTGATAAACAGTCAACCTCTGAGATTGCTTCAGTCATACTTTGGAAACCTTTGAATCAATTTTGATTTATCCCATTCGAAACACAATTTGTTCAAGTGTCCAAATCCATCTTTCTTTAGTCTGATACAAAATATGTGTTGTTGATAATAATTGTGCTTCTCATATTGAGAATGTCCAACTGCTTAAATTGGAGAAGACTGAATAAGAGAATATTTATTAGTTTTGTTGGCATTATCTTTCAAAGAGCTTTCCTGGACCACTGAGCAGCAGACCACTTTCCTTAGTTTGCATTTTACTGTAGTGTACTCAGAAATATTTATTATGTGTCCTGGTAGCTATATTTCATTTTGTGCTTTGGCTTCTCTGTGACTTTCTCTGTGCATGCTCTTAAAACAGAGAGAATTCCAATATCAAGAAGGGTTTTATTATTTCTATAGAGTCTGCTTGTGTTTAGGTGGTAGTAAGGGAAGTAACTGCAAATGAGGTGGGACAGAAAACAGGTAAATTGGCTCTATCCATCACATAAAATTTTCTTACCCTCTGAAACAAGATAGCTGTAGCTGAGCTGTTTACTGTGAATGGTCCTTGGCCTGTGCTTAACCATGATCTAAATTTGTGACAATGGCCACTGGCCCAGGCTTGAAATATGGCAGGAATAGCAATTAAACGGATCTGGGTTTATGTAGATCACCACACACAAGTGCTCTGAACTATGTGCCCTCTATTTATTAGTGCTGAAACAAGTAGTTATTTTCTTATAAGGATGCTTATTATTACAGTATTTAGTCAAAGAATATCTGATTTGTGATTTTAAAATCCTTTTTCTTTTTTTTTTTTAAAGTAATCAGGCATTACACCTTGCAAGAAGGAAAAAGAACCACTTGTAAGGCCTCTGACTGCGTATTGTATTAGCAAATCTGCTCTGGTAGATTACAGGATTTCTAAGACTTATTCGTGAAAACCAAGGCTGAATGGCACAAAACTACTCATTATTTCCAGATTCAATTTACAAAATCACTTATTCTACAGACTGAGAACAGGGCAGGCTATTTACCTTTTGCATCTTAAATCAAGCTGTACATTCTGAAGGACCTTTCAAGGAAAAGAAAAAATATTATACATTTAACTTCAGACAATTACTAACTACTGAGAAACAAGAGTATTGTAACACCCTTCTGTTTTGCTTCCCTGTCCTTTTATGGAAGAAACTCTACAGCTAGAGAAAAATTAATTAACAGAAACAAAAAGCATAAGGATGCAAACTCTTGCATCCATAGTACAGCAAACCCAGCATTGCCATCAGACTTCCACCAGAACAGTTTAAGAGCAGAATGGGTTCTATATAATGCAGTTTATAAAACGGTTGGCTTTCATCATTACATAACTCATAGATAAATAGAAACTACTCTTGGACTTCAACAAAAAAAAGAGGAGAAAAATAAAGAAAAAAGAAAAAGACACCCCAAAAGTTAATGTAAATGTTACATTGATGGAAATGGGTAAACTCCATAACATCCATTCCATTTATCTATGCTCTCAGCTATCACTGAAGAGACTACTGTAGCCCTACCACATTAGAACAGACAATTTCATTTGCAAGAGACCTACAGTGATCATCTGGTCCATCTGCCGACCGCTGAACCCACCGATATTTCATTATTAGGTACTCCAAAAATCACTAGATGTCTTAAGTTTCAGCTAGGCAAACCTAGATGATACACAAGTTTCTGTCACTGGTCATATGGATAATACAGATTTATACTGCTGATAGCACTAAGCTTGATATCAACCTCATTCTAAATCTCAACCAGGTTTGAAAATCATGCAGAGAGTACATTTAATGCCTTCCATACCAGCCTCCTCCTACACTCTCCCCATTCCTCTGGAAAGTCAGAATTTAAGGGTCTGTTCAAAATCATTCTCAAAGGAACTCTCAAGCCTAGTAGTAGGGAGAAAATGTTTGGTTGGTTTATTGCCAAGAAGAAAAAAAAAAAAATTCCTTGTATTAAGCCAAAAGAATTTTCACAGTGGTGATTTCCAAAGTGGGATAACTACCTCTGCATGCTCAGGAATGTATCTTGTCTTTTGAGAGTGTTTTGCTGCCTCCTTCTCATGACTATCTTCAAAGGCTCTCCAGTGAGCTGCTTGACTTGTGTGAACTCTACTTAAGTTTCCTGTAGATTGGATAGGGGAGTATGAGCACCAAACATAAATTTTAGAAAACAGTTGGACATCTAGAATTAAATTTTGTAATGCAGAGTGTTTCACTGTCATTGTCCTCTGTATGAACCTAGTCCATAGCACCTAAATAGTTGATTTGCATAGATACAGGTTTATAAATGGAAAAAAGTGCAGGCACAAATTAAGGCAAGCTTGAAATTGTCTGAAAATTGCTCTGTATCAGTGGAAGTTAGACTGAGACAAAGAAAGTGGCTGTAGGAAAGAAAACAGAATGGAAGCATATGCTCCAAGTGCATCAAAAAAGACAAAGATGCTAAAGGAAGAGAACTTAGCTAAAAAGAAAAAGTAATAGGAAAAAAAAACCCCACAACTAAAGAAGAAAAAAAGTTTTAATAAGTTAGGCAAACGAGATTGAAAATGGTGTTAATTATGCCTAGCATCATAAATGGCAATTAAAAAAAAAAGCAGAAACAGTGGATGCAGTATAGTTGTTTTAAGTTGTTAGTGTAGCAGAAACTGCAGCGCATCCCATCATCTAGGAACAATTACCAGCTGTTGCCATCAGGGAAATCATCCTTTCTTCACTATTCTACTGTACAAAGCCTATGTCCAAAACAACCAGCTGTGATTAAGAGGGTGAATGGAACTCTGAACACATAAATTCCTTTTTTTTTTTTTTAATTCTTTCTCACTGATCAGAATCCTATCCCTTCTTTTCCTTTCTCATCCTATCCTTTCTTTTCCCAGCAATTTCTTCCCAGTACATCCCACCTTCCTCACTTATAGGATTAGTTTATTCTGTGTAAAATGTTTTGGACTGATTTCTAAAACTATACATAGAGGAAATTACACAAAACAGACTTATCTTTTGGAAATTGTTCTGATTTATGTCAGGCAAAAATATATTTCTACTGACTGGAAAGAAGAAAAATGGAGAGGGCAGACTGTGGCAGAGGATAATCTACATTCTGGAACTGACATGGACCTTGACAAGAGTAAAAACTGTATTTTCTCTTAGTTTTAATAAATGAAAGTCCTTTTGAGGACTATGATCTATGACAGTATTTTAACCATTACTCAGCAAGATATAGAAGACATAACAACATAGGGCAGGATGTCACTGATATAATCAGCACCATTAATACCATGATGATTTGACATAAAATGCAATTAGAAGGGGACATTTTTATGCTGCTGCTTTTTTGCTGTTATTGTTAGTTTAATAATCTCATCTTTGATAGGCATTTTTACTCATACAGACTTTATGTCTCTCTGCTGCTGAACGGGAATCTGACATTCAGACACAGATCCAGTCTCCTGCATTTTGATCTAATGGAGACAAACCTAATATAGTTAAAGAGTAGGCTTCCAGCAGCCCTTTCAGATCAATTTATGATCTCATATGGCATTATCTTAAAGAAGATAAATTTGTATCCTTTCATTAAATCTACCTTCTAAAACTAACAGGTTGGGATTTGTATATACATAGATATGTACACACACGCACACAGAGGCTTAGCACAGAATGTCTACAAAAAAGTTTTTTACATGAGAGGGGACTGCCTTGAAGATTTATTTACATAATCATGAGAGATTGTCAGAGCTAGGCACAAATATGGAAAAAATCTATAAAAACCTTCCCCCCAAAAATCACTCACAAAAATGAGCTTGAAGAGACTATTGTTGAACACATACGTACCTTTCTTTTTTTAATAAATTAAACTTTGGCCAGGAATTACACCTGCTGCTTGTTTACATTTTATTAACACTAGAGGTAAATTATTACTACTTATGAGTAATAATGCATGTAACAGGTAAAAACCACACCTTGCAGATGAAAAAAGGAATACTGATATATACATGCAAGAAAAAAATGAAACACAACGGGATTATGAAAAGTTTTTAGATACAAAGAATAAGCCCATGAGACAAAAGAAATAGGTTGACTATCCAGGGACCTTTAAGTACAACAAAACTCACTGAGAGATTAAACTTGGAATCTCAGACTAGCAAGAGTCAGTCTACTCCTAAAAAGCAATTTAGAGTATTCTGATTGCTCAGAGAGGAATTACTCAGGCAGCAGGGATTTTTAGAGCATAGCTATGGGCTTGGGCAGTGATGTAAAGCTGCCTATATTGCCTCTGCAGTCCCTACACCTTCCCTTCTGCCAAAGAATTTCTCAACCAGCTGCAAACTACTCACCTGAAAAACCTACAATCCATTCCCATTTCTATCATAGATTTGCTCTATGTCTGTGAACTGCTTGGTCTACAGGTTATGTGTAAATGGCAGAAAATGGGAGCGTTTCACAGCTGCCAGGTTCAGAAGCATCCTGGGAGGTAGGGTGGGATAGTATTGAACCATTGTCCCCTTGTCCTTAACATTCAGCATGACTCGCCAGAAGGAAACCCAAGCACACAAACCTGGAGAAGTCCACTGTGATGGTGGGGATAATTCAGTGCACACATTTTGGGGTAGTTCCCAGACCTTTGCTGATCTAAGATAGTACTTTTTCGTAGTGCACCATATTTTTGCTACACTGACACAGCAACAATGTGAACAGGATTGGTGAACCAGTCTGACAGAAAAATGCTCATTTTGTTTAATCTGTTTTAAAATTAGAGCATGTCAACGATCAGACAACACTGTGACAGCTCAGCCAGGGTTGGAATAAGGTGTTTACAGGTCAGAGTTAGGAAAAAAAGCAAACCTAAGAGACCTTAAGATATCTGAAGACCTGTTGCCACTAAACACCCAAGTGCCTCTCAAGAGCCTGCTTTCCTCACACATAGCACACTTTGAAGTTTCTAGGTTTTACCTGATGCACAAAATGTCACATTAATGGGTAGGAAATAATGCAGAGACACTGATAGTAATCTGCCACAAAATGGGGTTTGTTTGACAGGTTGCAATTTCTTTTTTATCACCAGACATCTATTAGAACAGAATATTTCAGTTGGAAGGCACCTACAATGATCATCCAGTCCAACTGCCTGAGCAATTCAGGGCTGACCAAAAGTTGAAGCATGTTATTAAGGGCATTGTCCAAATACTGTGTGGGATATTTTCACAATTCCCATAACATGCCTCTGTAAATCTTTGCAATGCAAGTATGAAACAAAGACTGGACAAAAAGCTAAATTTTTCAGGATGGTGAACAGGATTTACAAACTCCAACAGTGACAGCAACACCAACAGTGATGTGCATGAANTACAGGATTTACAAACTCCTCAGATGCTGACACCACCCATCTAAATTTCTTTCAGCTGCACAGAGATAGCAGTAACACCAACAGTGATGTGCATGAAGCTGGATCTACAGAAGAACTGTGCCCTCCTGTCCAATTAGTAACTAAAATGGATTTACTGTGTTATATAAAAATTGGTAACTATGTTTTGGCACTTGCATTGCTTTAACCATATCCTAATTCCACCTAGCCCTATGATGCTCAGTTGGGCTAGAAAGATGTAATTGCTCATCTCTAAATCACTCCTGGTAATATGATATATTTAGAGAGTAATTTTGGTTTTGGCCTTTAACATCACATTTTCCCTTTCAGCTACTCCAAGAGTAGTCATATCAGACAAGAACCAATACCTAAGCAAAACTTTTCTCTTTATGCTGCAAGTTTTCTAAAAAAAATCCCAATAAATCAAAATATAAAATTAATATTGTAATATAAACACATAAAATTCAAAATAAACAAGCTATTTTCTGAGTTGGCTAATGATACCATTTCACATATTCCTGAACAAAGTCAGAGCTGGACTTTCAATCTTCTTATGACTGAAATCCACGGAGTACTTTTTGTTTTCCAAGGAAAACAAACATCTGCAATGTGAACAATCTCTCAATCCTGGTTTCAGCTGTTCTTTCTAGTTATTTTGCAAGATGACACAAGGATTTTTTTCTTTCCCTCCACCCCCCCTTCTCCCCTCTTTTTTAGAGAGATTTTAAGTAATCATGTTTTACTGGAGGGGAAAAACATTTAAGACTTAATCACACAATTATATTCACATAGGAAAAGTCCCTTTGTAGCTAATTGTTTGTCTGCATAGATCTTGAGGTTTCCAATGAGCTTTGAGCTGCAGAAGCTGTATTTATTTGACAAGGCATCTCACATCATGACATATAGAGCCACGGCTTGGCAGATATTAGGAAGGGAATAGAGATGCCAAATATTCTCCAGGAAACAGGATATAAAGCAGCTTTCTTTCAGAGCACATCTGTTTGTCCTGTAGTGTATTCTGAAGAAAGTGATTTCTAAAGTATTTTATTTTAGCTGAAGTAATAGCTTTATTCCATAGGACTACACATATTCATTTTATCACATTTCCTATAAAGAAACTATTGATGTTACACTGGATTTCACTGGAAGCATTTTGAACTCTAAATTTTCCTAAAACTCTTTAAAGGGAATAATATTCTTAGCAGTAGCATCTCCAGAAGTCTATTTAAATGAATAGGTCTCTGGAACTGGAAAAACTCAATTTATAGACATGCACCTATAGGTAGAAACATTAACTTCAATGAAACTTTCTCTCTCAAAACATATTTGGGAGATCTTTGAATTATGTAGGGTGGAGCTGCTCAAGGACTTATTTGGACCTAGACACCTCAAATGAGATATGGCAATCCTACTGTTTGAATAGAAAATGGTTATTTTAAATTTCTACCCACCATTCTCCAATCTACCATCCAGTTCCAAGCAATTAATTACCCATTATCTTGATTAGCCTAATTAAAGTGAGGATGAAATTATGCTTTCACTGGAGTATGACATTTAAAAGGAATCTGCCAATTTGTTTTTTTGTAAAGAGTTCCCATTTTACTCACTTTTTTAAAAAGCCAGCTGTTATCTTCACTTTTACTTGTTGCATACTTTTGGTTATACTGTCATTCATTAGTCTTGCAAAATATTTTTCATAACCCAGCTCTATTTTTTTTTCCTCTTATTATGTCTAGTAACAACTGAAGTAGAAATTACAATGTAAGAATTCACAAGTTGTCTCTACTAGACTAGGTCAGATCTTCAAATACTACAAAGGTTTAAGAAAAAAACATGTTTACTAAGTAAAAGTAATTTGCTATTGCCCTCAATTTCATCTCCTCACTGTATTTTTCTGTATTTTGATATTGCACTCAACAAAAATAATGTGCTGATCAGCGATATCATACATATTACATATGACTCTTACCCTCTTCTGTATTTAGAAAAAATTGTTCATTTAAAAGTAAAATCTCAAAGGATGTTCAAATTATAGATGGTATTCTGATGCTTACCTCAGTAATTAGATTAACTATCCCAGTGAATTGGAGTTACACATCACCTTTCTATAAATATTTTCTTTTCTGATTGTTTTTAATTGTTGCCATAGGCAGCCTCAAGATAGTTCAGTCTTCTTGTTTTCTTCTGATTTTGAAGCCTAATTCCTTTTTTTTTCCTGTGTATTTCTCTTTTGGATTTATCATTTTGAGCAGTGGCCACTGAAGGAAATTAATTTCTCTTTGCCTTCGCGTGAAGTCCTTTGATGGGTTCCCTGTGGTATCTCTGACTGGCATATCATGTTAAATAGGCTTTCTGCCTTCATATTGAGATTGCAGCCTAGCTCTTAAATTGATATGATAGACACTCCACCCTTCAAAGTTTGTAAAAGACAGAATTTAGGACCTGTCTAAGTTTAGCTGAACTACGAACACCATATCCAGGGCTGAACTATAGCAATTGTTCTACCATCCAATGAGTCCAGTGAGGAATGAGGATCAGGAAAAGGGAAGACCCATGGATTTAAATAAACAGTTAAACTAATATTAATACTAATGCCAACATAAAGTCTACAAAGTTATACTCACCCAGTGAATGTACAGCAGTCACCATAAACAGGAAAGCAGTTCTCAAGAGCAGAATGGTGAGCTCCAGGAATGAAGAGCCCCAGACCTCAGCAACCTTCTCCCTTTATAATGAGCATGACATTTATGGTATGGGGTACATCTGTGGCCAGCTCAGGTCAGCTGCCCTGCCCTACCCTGCCCCTCCCATCTTAAGCTCCTGGCTAACTCCAAACTGCTAATGACCTGCT
>VWZY01009101.1:134262-242255 GCA_013399075.1 Chloroceryle aenea
CAAATAAAAAAAAGTGTTTTTTTTTTTTTTGAACTCCAAAATCCCCTGTATGCTGAAGCATGAAAACACCTGGCACCATCTTCCATCAATGTTTAACACAGCCTCTTCTATCTGGTGTTGCTTACCCTTATCCTGACTCAAGAAGTGTTATCAAAACAGCACCCAGTTCTGCCCAGCTTCTGTTATTTACTGGTATTGTCTCTTGGTTTACTGCAGCATGCAATTTCTTGGAGAAGAGCAAAGAGTTCCACCTGGTCAAACATCACACCAAAACCCTGTTTCTTACAAGCTACCCCACTAAGCACAGCTATGTGAATTTTAGTGCATTTTATGCATCCTAGAAAAAATAAAAGGTTTTAATTGTTGCTAAGAGAGCTTATAGTTGATAGCTCTAACTTCAGAAACATTCCTGTGGAAAGTTAATGATCACTTTGGAACTAGAATAGCGTGTGTATGACATAATAATACCAAAGTTCCATATTAATGAAGAAAATATTTCAACATTTTTATATCTTTATAAGTTTAAAACTTCTCAGAACTTTTATTTTTAGATAATTTCACAACAGAGCCTGGTGCCTTTTGGATAATTCAAAAGAATGTAAGTGTTACTGTAAAATATCCATATTTACAACTGTATTATTAAAAACTGCTAATCAAAGTAATATTTCCTGTAATATAATAAATTTTAATGAGTAACAGTTTTACAATATTTATCAAATGCCAAAATTAAATAGGAATTCAGTGTTCTACAGCTATATATTAAATGAAGGTCTTACCTGCTGCTTTCTTTCTGATGTTTCTTATATTACACAAACGTAAGAAGGCTACATACATTCTCAGCTAATGAAAAAAAAACAAAGCAAGTCATAAACTCTCACTGGTTCCAGATAAGATGAATTAAAACCAAAAAACAACAACAAAAAAACCCCACCTCACAATTCTTACAACATAAAGCTTGAAAGCTTGCAAATATGCAGAGCTATTCCCCTAAGTGATTTTGGAGGTAAAAGAAGTTGCTGTTTATAATCAGCGTATAGCCAGTTCAGCCAACTCTGTTCACATCCAACTCATAACAGTTTCAACTAAATATTTAGATGCACAGGTTATTTTACTCTTCTTGTATTAGGTGGAAAACACTGTACCAAGCTTCTACACTTGAATTTTTGGTGCAAGAAAAGCAGTTCCTTCTGCCTTGGTGTTCCATGAATTCAGTCAGTGGATTTATTCAAGGATTCAGCAAACAGTTCATGACTTCATCTGACTGCAAGACTGAATTCAATGGATGCCTCAAGCACATTCTCAAGACCACGCATGGTCTTGTATCAGTAGGGCTCAGATCCTTCTATTGATTTTTTTTTCCTCCTGAGATTTTAATTCAATGTGATAAAATAGGGTGAAAATAATAAAAGAACTAAGTTATTAATACATTCCAAATGAATGATTATTCCATATGAAAAATTCTTTCAAAAATGCAGTGAGAATTAGAATTTACTTTTCAGTCTGCTGATGCACTTTAAGAAATTCTCTATAGCAAGTCTTCTGGCTACTTATCTTGTAACTGTTAACATATTTGACCATATCTTCATGTTACCGAGGTGTGATTGCTGGTAAAGTAAATCCTAAAACTGAAACTGTAGATTTATATTTGTTTCTTCTTCCTGCAAATGATGCAACCATAAGTATTTGGAAACATAATTTCTAGATGAAAGTATGAAGTCTGATGAAAATCCCTAAAGAAAAACACCCAGAGGGATATATTCTATACATGCCTCAGCCCCTAAGAGAAATTTTGTGACATCTGTATGAGTATCTCTCTATTACTCCATTAAAAACATTGAAAGACAAAACAATGTCTTGGGCTCCCTGAACACCTGCAGGTATGGGAAGGGAAAGGAAGTAAGGACTGAAAAAGACATTAAAGTGAAGTTGACGTCTATGTGGTTCTAAACTAACTCTTTACTATGCAGTTTTGCATTTGAGGGCTTACTGGGGCAAAGGGACTTCAAGAACTTTGTTATGAGATTGATCTATGTTAGGAATTGCTCAGTCCCTCCTACAGTTGTGTAACATCTGGCTTGAAACAGTTCAGGACTCAGTCCCACTGTCAAAGTTACTTCCTTACAGAGACTCCAGTCAGTCATACTCACAGGACATAAAACTTTGAAAATGGTTGAAGAAAAACAGTTTTTCACAAAATCAATGCTGTCATTACCTTGTGTAATCTCACATATTATCTAAATTTTAAAAGAAACTAAATAAAAAATTAATATTTTACTTTCATGCTAACATAACTTCAATCACTATTTTCTAAAAACCAAAAGGCACCATATCTTCCCTTCTATGACTGCTGACAGCACTGTTTATTGAATTCCTATGGGAAGTGTATCAGACCTCTTTTAGATACCACATAGGATGGCATCATTATTGATACAGACAATATACCCAAATATCTTGCTGACTGATCTACAGTACATTAGGCAGCATAAATTTATAATGCCCTGAACAAATGATATTTAGAAAATCTATCCAAGCTTACAGATGAATCTTCCAGCTCTTTCCATCCATTTTCCTTTCTAACAAAGGAGAGAGGTGAAAAACAATTCTGTTCAGAAGGTCACCTGACTTTAACCCCCAGATTCTGCAGGAGAGCAGACTCTCTGTATCATAGCTATTCTGTAGCTATGATAAAACTATTGGACTTAGAGTTCTAATAAATTTATTAGCAAAGTAGAATAGTTAGGTAATAGAGACATAGAAACTATTGAACAGTTTTAACACTCCAAGATTGTAGGTAATGTTAATAAAACAGGGGCGTAGTCTCTGATCAAATATTATTTTAAACTTAAAGAAGCAAATTGCTTGAGAAGAAATATCCTTTCATTACTTCTCATTCAGTTTTTGGTTTTGGGTTTTTTTTTTTATAGATCAGGGCAAGCAGAAAATGTGGGTATTTTGTGAAAGTCTGGGATTTGTGGTGGCTGCTCACATAACATTAGTACTTTATAAATACATCTTATTCCTTTGTGGCTTGTCTTAATTTTGTATAAAACACAACAGCCATTAAAAAGTAATTGTCACTTTAAAAACAATTACACATCAGGGTTATTAGAATATCATAATATGAGCCTGCAATACTTCTGTTCAACATTTTCACTTAAAATACAGATACACATTCACCTTTATTCTCCATGAATGGAGGCAGACATGTAAACTGCATGTAAAATTAAATAAATGTTAACTGCATTTCCTTACGTTCCTTCCCTGGATTGCAGCAGCCACTGGGGTGCCCATGACATTTAAACACATTTTCTTTCATTTGGCTCTTGAGAGTATCCCACTCCCATCAAGGAAGCAAGCTGTAAACAAATTCACAGAACAATCCGCCAGCTTAGCTGTTTAGAAAGGTGAAAATATTAAGAGCACTAATACATTCCAATGACATAAAATCCATATGATGGAGAGTAAAATGAGCATATGCCAACTAGAACCATGATCTGGTGGTAGCACGAGACAGTGCCTAATGGGGAGCCATGAACATAGACTAAGAGTGTGAAGGAGCCATAGATCTCTAGGGAAGGAAAGAGATCACTAATAGGAATCTGAAATCTTGCTGACTGAAGCAGTCCTGTTGCCATGCTAGTGGAGAAAACAGTCTATTTTTAAAACAAACAGTGATCAAAAAAACTATAATGGAGGGCCTTTGAGTTACAAATGACAAAAAAGAGTTTTTCAAAATGGGATGTCTGCTACTCTCCAAAGTAAATATGCATTTTACTGTAGGGGTTAGATTTTTATTTAGACTATTTGTGTATTCAGATTAGTCATTACAATTGAAATGGTCTTCATTTGGAAAGCATGGGTTACAATTTGTCCCACGGAGCTTGCAGTGGGGACATAACTTCGGAAGAACTGATGGCTGTCATTTCCTGTCTTGTTCATTTTCTAATTTCACCCATCAGTGGAACAAGCAGTGTTTTATTCATAAAGCAAGATTACAGAAAGTATTTTCACAGCTTAATCTTCCATAACATTTTAACAAGCAAGACCACCCTTTAGCCTTCTTCTATTACTGTTATATTTTATCTCACAAAAATATCTGTAGCTTCAGAACGTCTGGAGAGGAATTCAAGATGAGTAGGTTTTTTTTGCATTTCACAGAGAACAACAAACCTATGTGCAGAGAAACAACCCTGTGTTGGCACAAGACTGTAAAATCAATTGCTTGTTTTCACTAACGTGTAGGATTTTGTTGCAGAACTAAATAAAGCAGCATTCACACCCTAGATGCTGTATTTAAAATGGGAACAGCCTTTGAGAATCATATTGATTACATTTGATATGCTGAAATCACATCTTTGGTCCATTCTGAGGTTGAACAAGCTGCTTACAACTTTCTACTGGAACATTATTTAGATGAGACAGTAGAGCCCATGGTCCTGTCCATCATTCATTAAATGGTGGCGCTGAGAGCATTTGTGTTCCCCCAGTAGTTACCAGTATTTCACAACTTCACTTCCCTAAGTACCACTCTCTGTGGGAATGGCAGCTCTGTGGGCAAAGCTCAGATTTTCTCTTCCTGTAAAAACGCATGAAAGAATCTTAGGAACCATGACCCTTCTGGGGGAAAACTTTGCTCCTCTGGCCAAGGAGGCAGCCAGTTCCATTCCCAAAGGAATGGATTTTCTCAGAGATCAAAGTTGCCTACAGTGGTTCCTGCCCTGGTGTTACATCCTCTTCATAGTGACAGTTTTTTCAGACCTGTGTGACCAATATCCCTCTCAGATGACCCGTACCTGAGCACGGGTGGAACAGCTTTGTAGAAAAATCAGCAGGAAAGGTTGTACTATCCTTTTCAGTTAAGGTTTTGTTCTGAAGGACAATGATGATTTCTCCTCTGAGTAGCCCTATTATTCTTTCTCTTTGTCTCTTGTTCTTCTCCAGGGATCTGCAGAGTCTGGAAAAGGAGAGAAATGGAACCAACACAACACAGCTTTGATTCTGGAGGGTGGTTATCTGGGTTAATTGCTTCAGTGGGAATTATTGTTAGGAAGACGCACACATAAATCGCTGGGGATATGATCTGAGATAGAGTAGCTGGGCTGTTTATGACTCACCTTTAAAGAGAGGCTTTAACTAAATACAAAAATAGCATAGTTTGTGCTCCTCCTAAGACTACTTAAATTATGGGTGAGAAGAACAGGCATCTCAAAACCCCAACGCTATTATCTGTTATGTCACACAAGAACCACTTTAGCATAATCTTCGGGGAACGACATCAAACCAGTTGCTTAAGAATAGGACAAGTTCCCTTAAGTGCAGCCAAAGAGTAATTTAGAAAAATGATATAATCTTTGTAGTTCTTTTCTTGCTCTCTTTCCCTTTGAACTGTCTGGCTTGCTAGACTCATGAGTAAAAAGGGCAATAAAATCAGATGATCCATGATTTATATCTTAGATTCTTATACAGCTGTCTTTGCAGTGAGATTTCCCATCAGAACCAATCCAGTTAAAAAAGTCTGTCTTAAGACAATGAACAGCTTATGACAGCAAAAACTCTGCATGTTTGGTAGGCACAATTTACTATGTTTTTCTAACATCTGGAGTCAAAATGTCACATCAGGGTGACAGTTTCTTTGTACCAACAGCTAAATGAATACAGAAAGTCAACAACAAACTGTTAGGCCGAAGGCAAACATAAGATGTTTGCTGTCCTCTCATAAAGCTCCAAATTAGTATTTTCAAATGCCAACAAATAAGGCCTATAATGTGGTAGAGTTAAAGACAGATCAAGACTAACCCATTTTATGTGCCAACAAATTTTGGTGAGCTTTCTCTTCCAATATTAACTAGAGTTTTATAAGCCTGCAATTAAAAAAAAAAAAGCAATCTCTATAAGTATTCTTATCTTAATCCAGTAAGAGATGATACAATGAACAGATTAATTATTGTGACCATGGTACTTAAAATAACAATGCCAAGCATTTTGGAAGTGCTCCTGTTTTGATTAGATTGATTGGAAGAAAAAGAAAATAATTACATGGGTATTACCTTACTGAAAATTACTGTTTATTGTAATGTGGAACTGTAGACATAAAGTGCTTGGCTATCATTCCCAATAAGATGATGGCAGATTTAGGCAGGTCACCTCTAGTTAACTGTTCCCAGGTTGTGACACAGTTGCACTTTTGACATTTTTAAGACAGAATTAATTCTTACTGAAAATTGTGCTATTGCTCTGTTTCAAATCTCCAGCGATGCTCTTTGGATCGACAATATCTGGTTTCAGTTACACAGGTTGCTTTTCTCAGTTCTCCTGAATGTTAAAATTAGAAACTAAATATGCAAAACTGTTTTTTGTTTGGGTTTGGTTTTTTGGTCCCCCAAAACCCCCGTTCATACACTTATATGGCCTCAGGAGTTACCTTCTAGTTTTCTCCATCCAAAAGAAACCAATTCAGGTCATAGTTACCAATGCACAATATCTGGGGTGACTGGGAATTTTCCTCAGAACTACTCTCCTGCAGCAACCCAACAGCAGAATGGGTGCAGCACCACCACCACCAAATCCAGTCCCAATTCAGTGATAAACTATGTTCTTCAAGCATCATTTCTTCAAGACTTAGCAGTAAGTTGATCCTACCACTCAGAATACTGACATCTGATGCACCTCTTCTTGCAGAAACTCTGCAGCACTCTCTAATAGAACCTGTCCTACTGACATGTGAGAATAGGTCCGTGGCAGTGAATATGTAATTCATGGTCAAACTGGTAACACATCATCCTTACTATATTAAAGAAAGACTTTTAAATTGCTAGGCTGTGTCTTTGCTTACGCAAATATAGTCATCTGTGGGGTTAGAAGTCATTTTGCAACTTGTCCTGGGTAGAACTGCAATTAGAAACTGATGAATATGAATAGGTTCTCTGTAGATAAATTTACAAAAAAAAAGGGGGGGGGGAGCAAAGTCTTTTAACTTTACTAAAGCAATTTCTATTTCAGTTTTGAATAGATGGCAAATTTATAGCGATATGAAATTATATAATGAAGTTCACACATAGAACACAGAGTTATTCTCTAATGTGTCTATTTTCTTGAGTGACATTGTTCAGCACATGCAAAGATATGGAAAAAATGACTGCATATTATTCACAATAAAAACTTCAAAAGTCCCCTTAACCTTCTAGTATTTTTTTCTACTTGTTTCTCCAGTAAGAAAACTATTTAAGATTTAACAACACAAGGAAGCTTTCAGCAATTTCTAAAGATGTTAATTCTTTCAAGAATTGATTTATAGCAATTCATATCTTTTAACACATAATATGGGCTTCAGTATCTACAAATACAACATAATATAAATATAATTGATTTTTGTTATTAATCAGAGAGGTCCAAAACAATTTATAAAGCAATTTCTCTTAAAGGCAGCATAGTGATTGGATAAGTTATCTGTATGCATCACCTCAGCAGAAACTCTCTGACTTCTATGTATAGACCCACTTTAAGAGCAGAACAGGGTACCAAGATTAAAATCTCTACATTTTGAAAAATAAAACAGAATTCTTTGGAAGTCAACCAAATTGCAAACAACATGCACAGAACCAGCATATTATTTTAACATTATTGCTTTAAATATTGCATTCTTCTTTAAAAACAACCAAACAATTCTTAAGATAAAAGGTGCTGAAAAATATACATCACACTGCACATATTCAAAATCTAGATGCTGTATCTTTCATGTCACTTGTGCACTAGTCTGAGAGCATATTGAGATAAATTACATCTATTTCAAGACTAATTTGGAAAAAACTGAGCTGCACAATACATAAATTGAGCAAATTATCTCAAATGAAAAGTAGGTCCACCAAGCCTTCAAATGAAAATTCTGTTCTTATTTGAAAGTCTGGCTAATCCATAAGATCCTCTGTGTGTGTGTATGAAGGCAGCATAGGGGAAACACCAAGCAAATTCAGTAATTCTCAGCTGGCACAGTTCTTTTAAAACGTGAGGAGAGGAAAAGGATATTACTGTGTCTGGATTACTGTTTGTACTACTAGGTGGTCCTCTGCTTATCACTCAAAGTAAAACTGATCAAGGTGATTCTACTGCTGCAGCATCCAACACATCTCATTCTTAGAGGTTTCTGTAGACATAATTTCTATGCTACCTCTGCAAGTGATAGTGCACAACTGCAACTGATATCCATGAGACACTAGTACACAAGCTTCTCTGGGAAGCTTCTCTGAAACTACACATAATATGTGGTAAGGACTGCAATAACAACAATCTTTTAAGCTTTAGCAATAATCATTTAACAACTATTGCAGACACTACAAGTCAGCCATATATCAGAATTACCATAGAAGAGATTATCTTCAAGCTGGTGTTGAGTGATCATAATTATGGAAATCCATTGCAACTTACTCAAATTCACAATTACCTATTAACTGATGGAGGCCAACAGAAAAGGGATGCAAAACCCTGGATGAACAAACTCTCTTGCAAAATTCAAAATGCCCTAAATTCTGTCTTAAGTATACCTTGGGAAGAAGCCTTATGCAACTCACACATACGATTCTGTCTTACCTGGAGTCTAGAAATAAGGCAATTTTAAAAAGTATGTGTATTAAACCTCTCTGGTTTAGTGGTCTGCAAAAATTTGTTAGCATCAGTATGGACCCAGGACAGCTGAATACTAGTTCCCATCTTATAAACTCAACTCCATTTCCATGGAGTTTTTCCAAGGGTAGGTAGACCACTCTTCTTCCCCATAGTCCAAAGAGCTGACCTTTTGCCAGCTCTGCCTCCTTGCAGAAAGAAGTCCTCAAGAAGTCTCATGACATCTAAATGTGTGTGCACATCAATTTTGATGCGTCTCCAGCCCAGTGACATGTTTTCACTTGTAAATATGTATTGCAAGTAAATACAGGATATTAATAAATGAAATATTTGTAAGAATTGCTAGTATTATGGAGCTTACATCTGCTCTAAACTCTCACAAATCATTTGTAGCATCGGTAGTTCTGTTTGTTCCTAGGTTTTAATTCAGAGCCTTTTTCTGGCTCAGCTTAGTACATGAAGCAGGCTTGCATGCCAAAGCTGTGATTAACTTTATAGATGCAGTGGAATTATGGAAATGTATCATGCAAAAGTGCGTACTTGCCAAAATTATTCCATGACCTTGTGCTTAAGCTGAGTTTTAAATAATTCAGTGATGTATCGAATGAATAAATTTGTGCTGCTTGTTACTCTAAACAGTCATGCTTTCACTTTCCTTGCCATTTTTAATAAAGCCTCACTTTCTAATATTCATGAAATATTGCATTTCAATTAAATTACATACGTATTGAGAAAATAGTTTGCCCTAAGCTGTTTAGTGTTGACACCAACTGTCATTTGCCTTTTCTTTTTGTATAATAACCATGGAGGTTTTATGTACAGGCAATATAAAGCACTGTCACACTTTAACAAAAAACTTTTCTCATTGTGTATAGCACAAGAGAGAATAAACCTAAGCTATTTTGTTATTTTTAAAGCATATTAATTAATCTTAAATAGTGCATACTTAATCCAAGCTTGAGTTTTCCATTCCTGTCTTCATGGAAACAGCATGCAAAGTCTCCCAGAGTTTCAGGTCCTCAGTAAAAAACTGCAGAACAGCACAGGTTTTTGAGCTGGTTCAGTCTGAGCTGACTCTGTTTTTAAAATACAAAGGTAACAGAAGAGCCACAAGTTAGAAGGTTAGTATTTTAACCAACATAAAACAGTATAAGAGAACACAAATATAAAATTACACCTACACTGAAGCAGCAAAGTACTGTTCTCAATCTGCCATTACTTCGTTGTAGGTAAACTGATTAAAATTCTTGTGGCTCAGTGTATTTCCCTTTTAAAATAGAAACCTTATTGCCATCTTATTTATAAGAAATAACATATTCAAATTTAAAATAATCTCATTACATCACTTTGGATAATAAAACTAATGCAATGTTTTATATCTAGCTCTAGCTATGTACTCATACTGGCCTCCCCATTCTACCTGACTGCATTTCCCACTGTTTGGCCCAAATGAACAGCAATTTTTTAACAAGAACTGAAAGATCACATGAAATGCATATTGCATAAACCCCTCTGCGATTGATGCAGAGAAAGAAAACTGGTTACAGAGCATAACCAGAGCCTGGTTCTCAAGCTGAAGCTGTAAAGGTTTCTCTGATATGGAGATCTGAACCATAGCTACTGTGCAGCCATCATATGCTAGTAGCTGTTGCAGATAGAGGGCAGCACAGTTTATTCCCAAAGTGTGAATACATTTTATGAAGAAAAAGCAACTATGAAATAAACATCCCATTTGCACATGCTCAAAAGGTCAGTAAACTCCTCACAACTCCTCTTTTGTCATTCCTTGCTCTTTTCAAATAGCAGGGGAGGGGGGTGAGAAACATTTGGAAATTTCACCTGCTAGATAAAGATTTTTCATTAATGTTTGTAAGTGAATGTAGATACAGTTGCCACACTGCATCTCCAGACATCTTAATAACTTTAAATTGGCCCTAAAGTTGATAATCTTCATCCACTAGTGATGGAGAGCACCCACCAGCACTATTTATCATAATTTTTTTTCAGCAAATTGCCCCAACTGTTCTGGTTGTCTCAGTGTAACTAAGAGGCCACAAATGTTTGCCATGAAGCATTTGCAATCAATGTTAGGAAGACAGCAGAATTACTGTAAAGAACCAGGCAAAAGTAGTACATTAAAGCAGAAAAAGCTTTTGATTCCATAACTGAAGCTATTTCACAATATATAGGGAAAAAAGTTTCAAATAAGCAACCTAAATGTTATTAATTTCTTATAATTTCAGGAAAGGAGGTTTTCTTCAGCAGAAACAGTCAAACTACCCATTCAGGAGAATTTTAAAGTGACCCAGATCACGAAAGTTTTCATGCAAACTATGCTTGGTGCTTCTGGGAAAATGTGAGACTTGGCACAAACATTCTTGTTTAGGTTTCTCTGACACAGTTTCTCATGTGATGGATGAAAGCATTTTCAACTCTAGTTCCACTTTTACTTCCTTCAAGTAAGTAGGAACCTTTTAGGTGACTTTAGGAAGTAGAAGAAATGCTCAAGAAGGAAAGAAATAATTGACATAATGACTGAGAATAATATAGTGATTCCATTATAGACTGGACTCGGGCTGCTTCCTTCCACTGGCTCTAAATCAAAACACAGTTTTATAAACAGTGCCATCTTAATATCAACAATGATCTTTGGAGTAAGATAAAGCTATGCATTTTTTTAAGCAAACAGTATTTAACTAAAAATCAATAGGTTATATATAAATATTTAAAACCAAGACAATACAAAGTAGTAAATATCTAAAGGCATAAAGAGATTAAAGCTGAAGGCCAGTTAGGCCTTCAACATTTGTCTCCTTTCTCTGGGACCAAAAATCTGAAGGATTTTAGAATTTACCTTAGTCAAAACAGCAAATTAAACCTGGACACTACATTGCCCATTTTCTATAGTTTTAAGTCAGATCATAAATTTTACTTTAAAATTTTTCTTAACCCTTATATCATTTCTTTTCTCCAAATTTAGTGACTCATATGCTTCACGCAAGAGATTAAAACCTTACAAGAATCATTGTGATGACTGAAATTAATAATCATTCAGGTTAGTTTTAAAGTATTTTTAAAGACCTTGTTTTCAACACATGGCAGGTGTTTCAAAGCCAGTACATTGAGTAGATAGAGTAGCATGAGCCTGCAAATGGTCGGGCTTCACATTTTTATGACAGTCACCTCTTGATTTTAACATTTCATATAGCGTTGGACTAAAAGGGGAGGGAATGCTTCTTAAGGGACACTGGAAGGATCTTTGTAATTTTCCTCTATTGATCACTACTGGAAATTTATGTATGGAGGTAAGACGATATAAAAGACCATTTTCTTTGATAATGGAAACTTCAAAAGGACATTTCTTATTAAAATATCTTTGAGGCCAGAGAATGTCAAATGCTTACGTAGCTCACTTTGACTTCACAAGGATGCATTTTTACATCAGAACAAGGTCAGCATTTAACTTCCAAAAGGATGAAGAAATGAAGCCCATCTGAAGCAGCTCTGTGTTACAAAAAATTTAAAAGTTTAAAAAAAAAAAATCCATATGCACATAAAGCAATAAGGATTGCTAAGCCAGGCATTTTTATTTAAAGATCTGGCCTATCTTACAATAGGGGCTACTTTGGAGATGGAATAACTAAGGTCATAAATTGCAACTTTTAAAACATTGGGGGGACATAATCAAAACACAAATACAATACTGTTCTTTATGTAAGTGCTCTCCAAAGTATGACTCCACAGTTAGACATAACAGAAAAAGGGCTAAATATGTCAAGAAAGGTGGCAGCACTGCAGTAGTTAAATTCTGACATATATGTCATGATAATGTGGGTTTTGTAGAACACATAAGCCTCAAGGTGATATTTGCTTGTAACTCAAGTCTGTGTAAGATGAATGTTGTGGCATGGTGGCACTTGTTAAGTCAACTTCAATATGTTCACTTTCACTCAAGTAAGACATTTGAAAGGACTCAGCATGGATCACAGGCATAAAAATATATCAGTGTTTTCAACATGCAGGAAAAAAAAAAGCTGCTTGTGTTTGACCATTTAGTCTTCAACATATATTCTCTATTATTCCTAATTACTAAGATGAGCCTGGCTAGGACAAGCTACTACATAACTGATTCAAATAAATTATGAAGCCATTAAGAAAGCATGACAGAGAATTCAGCATCTTAGTGTTTGGAAGTACAGCTTCTATTGACATATCCTTTGTGTACTGGAGTCTCACAAAAATGACAGAAACATGCTTAAATAGTTGCCTGGACTAGGTCCAAACTAAAAATCCATGGGCAGAGTAAACAACAAAAACAAATAAACCCAAAATAATATAATTTTTCTGCAGATAAGAGAAAAAATGCAACACTATGAAGGTGTTAGAATTTTGAAGGGCATTTCAAAGTAAAACACCTCTGACTTGATTATTTTAATTAGATACCCAATTCTATTTCCTAATTTGATTCAAGATCTTTCTTTCTTATGTCTACACTGTTCATATTAAAATAATATTAAATGATTGACCTATCAAAAAATTATTTTTTTTAAATAGTACATGACAATCAGTTCTATGATTTGTTTTTTTTTTTAAACTCGATCCTACCTTTTTTTAAGTCAATGACATATATTCAATTTATTCCAGAGGGATGAGAGTAAGCCTTTGATTCATTCATTTGCATATAATCTGACAAGAGATTCATGCTTTTGAATATAAAGTTAAATAAATGTTTCTCTTTGCAGCAACACAGGATAAAGGACTCCCAGGGTAAAGAACTGATGAATAAGGTTAGTTTGTCCAAAATGAAGTTACTGTTGGAATGTAAAATCCCAAACTCTTCTAAAGAATGCAGTCTAGTAGTATTTTCTCTATAAATTTTGTCTTTGCATTTTGTGTAAACAAAGTTTCCTAAGTTGGTTATCAGTTTGATACAAATAGCCTAAAAAAGTTCCACAAGAAAGAGGTACAAGAAGCAGCTCTTCTTTATGACTTTTTCGTAAGGCAAATGAAAAAGAAATGGAAGTGTACATATGTGTGTGTAATTCATTTTTGAGAAAGTAAAACAATATAGGAAAAAGTCACATAAATGGATATCTTTTCTACTTAACTTCATAATAAAATGACAACCAAGGATGATGGCACTTGAGAGCTACACAGATTAATACCTCTTGGGTTTTGGTCAAATTAATTTTTCAAAAACATATCTATTATGGAGATCAGTAAAGGGTTCTGTATTACCTGTTATTAGAACCAATTTAAGGGACAAATTTAAAAAAAAAGCAAACAAAACAATGAAGAGAAGAAACATTTCAATTTCACTTTGCTGTTTGGGATTTCACAAATAGCAATAAGCAAAAAAGTGTCTTTTAAAATAGAATGTCAATACAATATATTATGTGAGCAGCTGTAACTCTTATCAATACAAAGTCATTCAATTTCTGCTACTTGAAATTATTTTCTTTTAGATATCAAGCACATGCTCTTTCTCTTCAAAGAGCACTGGAGGATATGATAAATGAGAAGCTCACTGATATCCTGGACAAGCTCCATTGATTTTTCCAAATACTCTGTATTAGCACTAAAGTTGACTCTTCTATAGGTTTCTATATCACTGGTTTTCCAGTATCCTCTGAACAATTTCTATTATGTGTCCATTGAAACATCACAATATAAAACAGAAATAACATGCATCTAACAAGGAATAAGATACTGATCTCAGGTATTGAACGTTGTATACAAACACACTAAGCTTTGTTGCTATTAAACCCCCAAAACCTTGTCTAGTAATATTCATAACCTTTTAGATTTTATCTTTTTTATTTCTACACCCTAAATGGTGCAGAGGTGAATGAACATAGTTCTGTCCTGGCTTCCAGTAAACTCTCTCTACGATCATCCCTTCTGAATCTTTTCAGACTGTCTCCTCAGTGCCTCTAGCATCTCCTCCCAATCTCCCCTGTTTTACATCTATTTACAAGTTTCAAATCTCATCTCTTAAAGACTCTGAAGGCTGCCCGACTTCATTTCTGCCCTGAATTCCTTCATTTTGTCCTACTCCACATATCTAGTCCTATCCAACCAACCCTCTTGAACAACTTTATACTGTCTTCCCATTCTTGTCTTTGTGCCTTGTGTGTCAAATCAACACTATAACTCTTTTTTTTTTTTTTTCTCAAAATGCATTGGTCTGCTATGTAAGCACCTTCCAAAGTGTTATGTCAGTGTATACCTATATAATATGTATGTATATTCAGATACACCACTCTTCATAAATTATCAGTCTTTTGTAGACTCAATGCATTGTGTTTCAACATTATTGATAGATTTGGAGGTATACTCTTGGACAAAGAGTTTGTCTCCCCATGTTCTGTGCAGAAATCAAAATTCCAGTAGCATTCGAATGATAATTATAATGTGAATTTTAAAATCATCAATCCAATGTGCCCTAGAAATTACTCATGAAAAGGATTATTCATGTATTGCCCTAACACTTGTCACTCAGCCAGAAGTGATGGCTAACTTAACTGAAAGTATTGATTTGCTACCCTGAAATTTACTATTTTTTTGAAGTCATTTACAATGTATTTCATAGCACAAGCCATAGAAGCTGGAGCATTTGAGCTTTAATCAGCACTTAATTCACCCCTGCTCTTCTGTTATTCTATCACTCATAGACGTATGAAGACAAAGGCATTTTTTCAGAAGCCCTTGAGAAGATCATGACTGTGACTTTTAGAGTCTGCTCCACAGAGCAGAGCAACTTTTAACTGAATGAAACATCATGTACATGTGATGATATCTCAGGCATCACTGAGGGAAAGTTTCAGCAACAGACCAAGAACTTATCAAGAAAACACATATTGAATGTGGAGCACAGGCTCAGGTTCCACATAAGTCTGCATGTGGTGAAATCATTTTGTGAAATCTACTTCTCTATAGAACTCTTTTTTTTTTTCCAAGTAGGACACCTGCAGTCTAGGCAGACTTGTGACTCTATTGAACAATAATAAATTATTCTAACTCCAAGATACTGCTGCTCTTATTAATTTATTTCATTACCTAGGAAAGCACTAACTTAGATTATAAACCTTGCCTTTCACTTTAAGTTTCTAATATCCAGACTTTCAATCTTCAGAACTACATTTATATGAAGTCTAATTCTTCCTACACTGTATGGGAAGCCCGGATACCTAACTTTGGGCTTTGTCAAAATTTTGAAAGACACATTCTCTGTAGCATTCTCCCACAAAGCTCTGGTCTCCCCCTCCTCAGAACAGCATGCCTGGTTGTAGAGTGCTGTGACTTTTTCTATGAATACCGAGTTTCTATCCACGGAAATACAGGATAACAGAGGGTGGAGAAAGGTACTATACCAAGATGTGCGGTAAGAATCAAGACCCAGATTGAAGCAAGAACATTCACATACATTGCTGAAGCTTAGTTGAGGTTACTTTGTTGGCACAAATCTCCAACACAGTAAAGATGTGGCGCCCTGGAAGTCATTTTTTAGCTAATTACTGTAGTGAGAATGGGCATTTTGGGAGCAAGGGAGACAGCTGAGAAGACTTCCATTAATGACTTACCTTGTCCATGCTTGCCTAATCATTCAGACCATAAACCTGACTTTAGCTTGTGAAGCCAGACCCTGAAAGTTGATTTAGCAGAGTTTGTGTTACAGTCAGCCATTTTTCTCAGAACAAGGAAAACTTAAAAGAACTCACGTGCTTTTGTCTCATTTTGGTCATAGATCAAGTGTTGCTGGATCATGGAGCTGTCTACAGTGATAACACAACAGCATTCACCAAACAAGCAACTTTCTCATCAGATGCATATATGTCAAAACATCTTTGAAAATAAACCTCTCATACTAATTTAAAATATTATTTTCCTATGAATATTTGCTCTGTGGAAACACATATCATGCAGATGTGACAATTATTCAGTAATATACTGTCTACAACAATATTAAAAGTACAGATGACAGTTATTCATATAATAAATATCTTTTTCTTTATAATTTAAATTCAAGTGATAACTTGTTTAACCAGGTAATAACATTAATTAACTACCACCTTTTTCTTAGTCATTCTGAAGTAGGACAAAATCATAAATTAAAGTTACATTAATAAAATTTTCCAACACACCTTAATACATTCACTTGTTCCCAGACAGAGACTCCGAGGTCAGGTTTGTATCACTACATGCTTAGTCTCCACAGTAATTTTATTCAATAAGTGGCAGAAGTGAAAATCTCTTCAGTTCCTACCTGATGATGACAGACATTCTGAGACTGAATAGATCCATTAAGGGAGTACAATGATCTATGAAATTGGTTTCTGTTATATATATTCAAAACAATGAACAAGAATCAATGTCATTTTAAAAACATCTTTAAAAAACCCCTTTAAAAGTAAGGTTAAAGCCCAGCACTTAAACATCTAATGCATACACAGTACAGGCACAAGCCAAAGAGATTTGAATCAAGTTGCATCACTAATCTTCTTATGTCTTGAACTGTTCTTGAAACCAACCAAACAGCAAAAAAAACCCAGGAGATAGAAACAAGAATGCCACAGGAGTGTGATTTTAAACCTGCATTTTTACATAGGTAAACTCATAAAATAATGCAGTCAGATCCTGCTTCTACTTTTTTTTTCTTGGTTGTTTGTTTTTAATTTTTCAGCTGCAGCAGATAAGCATATAAGTGGATTTCCACGTACAAACTATATGTACCATTGTACATACACTGGAGGGATGGCAGGATGGAAGCTGAAGGAAGGGAAAATTTCTCAAGTAGCCTAACATGAAATCATTTACCACTTCAAATATTCAACTTGAAGAAAATGAAGAGTGTCTTATTATTCTTAATGACAAATTATTCTTTAACACTGAAAGAAAAATGTAAAAGCATAGGTAGGTAATTATTCCTTAAAAGCAATCCAGACTTGCATTTATAAAGGGCAGCATTAATTACATGTATTTGCCATAAGTGAAAAAACATGATGAGCTAGAGCAAACGTTTTTTATGCATGTGGTTACAGAGTCAGCAATCAGAAATTTTAAGAGGACAATTTCTTATTTAGAATTCCATATCTATCCATTTTTTATTAGCTCTAAATGCTTTCAATTGTCTTTTGAATTTCTGGAGATTACATTCCATTGTGGAAGATTTGAAGCCTGTTTTCCAATGCATACTTTAGGACTTGTTTCCAGATATTTACATTCTTTAGCTAGCCACTGTAATATAACATATTAAAATATATATATAATCACCCACATACAATATAAAATATTTTCTTTATATCAAAGTTTTTTCTTCACACTTTTTAAATCAAATGAACGTCATTGGTCGAATTTATTATACTGCAAGCAAATAAGGTTAGGCAGATAACTTACTATAGTCCAGAAAATCCTTTAGTTAAGTAGCAAGTTTTCACTGACGTTATTTTCATAACCTGTACTTTGGCAGACGTGTTGATTTCCATGGCAGTGGTTTCACAGCTATGAAAAGCAAATTGCTGGGGTGTCAAGAATGTGTAACAGAGCTGAGACAATGCACCACCAGCAAAACCTCTCAATAGTTAGCATGCCATTTTGAATTCTAGACCTGAAAGATCTCATGAATGTGTCAAAGACAATAATGCTAGACAAATATCCTTCTGTGAAGATTTTCCCTCCCCCTTATTACTTATTTTTCCTTCTGAAAGAAATGCAGGCAATGAAAAAGTTGTATACTTAAGAGCTAGGGATGAAGCAGAAGACTGACGAAGCTTGTAAAACTGAGAGTTTTCAATTATCTCATCAATGCTGGATAATAATTTCATCATTACAGAGGATCTTTATTCCAAACATTTAGAAAAACACCTGCTTTCTAAAAAAAAATTATTTACTGACAGAAATTTTGCTGACAAGCACAGTTCTTATGTGAATTTTGAGTATTTTCAATATCAGTACTTTAAAAGTCAGTCGTATAAGCTTTGAAAACTTAAGCAGAAGGTTAGTAAGAAGTGTAAAGAGATACATTATAGAGCTTCTACTGGACCAGAAAGGCAGATTTTGGAGAAGAGAGTATGGATTCCATGCCCCTAAGAAAAGTAAAGGACAGCAATTGGTTTTTTCTGAGCATTGCACATGAAGTGACATAGCTGGAGCCACTGCATTTGCAGGGAGTAAAGAACCACTTCAGAGAAAATGAACAGGTTGTCATATATATTCATAAATCTTTAGGGACAAAAAATTCCAAAAATAAATGACAGAGTGATTGAGCATCTCTGGAAATATCTGTCTATTTTACCTGCATGCTTATCCAACCAAGAACAAGAATCAGAAGCTATGAAGCTGCAGTTATTTCAAAAAGGGTGTTAACCATGACCACAAAGACTGCAGTACATTTGGCTCATGTGCAGCAGCTTTACAGGAGCTCCTGGCTCCTCGAATATTGCAAATGCCTGGGTCACACATTACATGAATCAAGCAAACCTGCCAAAACTAGGATGAGTTTGTTTTATCACACTCTACTTCATGGATCTTCCACTGTTCTAAGCAATATAAAGAAAGAAAGGACTCCAGGCAACAAAATCCTCTACATTCTGGATGTAGTTAGTCCTAAACCATTTAGCTTGGCATAAGATCTGCATCCCAAGTAGGTGAAGAAAATATAAAGAGGTAGGAAAATGATAGGAAAACCAGTCCTATAAAGGAAAGGACAACAGACATCTTGTTGAAAATAAATAACCAGACACTACATATACACCAAGTTATGGCTATGTGCTGCCATTGATCTGTTTGGCAGGAAATACAGAGAGACCAAACAAAATTTCAGATAAGATAAAAATCCCATATGCAGATGAGCAGCAATCAATAGTTGCACTCAGTACTTCCACCAAGGATGAGGTAAGTAACAGTTTTGAATAATTTTTCATTGGAACGAGTCAGTTTGAAATGAAACCCAGTACATTTCATTAAAAGGCAGAAGCAGATAATTGCTGAATTCTTCCTGATATAATTATTTTAAGTTCTAGGATAACAAAATGAATACAGAATCCTTGATTTTAACTAATACTATTTTTAGTAAGTGAGAAAACATTATAAATTGAGAACTTGTAAAGGGCCACATTCTGTACATCAAATAATTGAACACTACTCTATCTTTCATTATAGGTCTTGAGAAAGGAATTACTAAAATCAGTTCTTTTCTTTGAAAATTCTGTTCAAATTAACATGTAAGGGGATTTTGACATTAAAAATGTGTTGTATAGAAGTGTTGGTTTATTACACATGAAGTGCTATAGGTAATACCAAACCTTCTTTCACTAAAGCCTTATGTAGAAAAATATTTTAGCATACATTTGTTGTAAGATAGCTGTAATTACTTTAGTGCCCTCAAGACATGAATGCACATAGCTGTCACAAGTGATGTTTGTTAATGGTAATCACTTAAAAACTACAGTCAGCTTTTAATATTTTTTTTTGTTGGTTGTAGAGAAGTAGTAGAGCTGTAGAAGAAAAAAAATTCTTCTACACAATTGAGAAGTTTATAAAATGTCTCATGCAGAAATCCACTGAAAGAAATAAGCGATAAGACAGCTGCCATTACTGGAGTACAACTGAAGGCATCTCTCTTGCAGGCTCTTGCTGTATGATCACAGATTATGTTTTTGGATTTCTAGTTAACTTTCTAGGTCCACTAATTATAAAGATCACAAATATTTGTTCTTTCTAATCAAGACGGATTTGAAACCATTTGTCCATTTGAAACCATTAAAAAGGAAAACTGAAGTTACTGTCCTCAGAGTCAATATTCAGTGCAGAACAGTACTTCACCAATAATTTAAAGCATGTATTATTATTTGACACTGGACTGTGACTGGATAGGGGAATGTAAGGCTGAAATGGATTTTTTTTGTTAATATATACTGCAAAATTACACATTTAAACTTGATGCAATCTATTTCCTATTTCCATTCAGCATTTATGCATATTGGGTAAGAATATCTGCCTAAAATGGAAGGTGTTGACTTTACCTTAACCTTAAACTCTAGAACAACTTTGACTATTTGGTGAAGAGGAATGAGAATTTTTTGTTTTCTTATATAAATAATTACAATGAGGTACAGAATTTCCTACTCTGCTAACAACAAGGTTTGCTGGTTAAATCAATGCATATACATGCTAAAATGTATCTCTGAGTAACCTCCCTTTTAAAATCATCACAATGTTCTTCCAATGTATTAACACAGATGACAAGTGTGCTCATAAAGGACTTAATGTTCTACACGGCAATATCTGTGTTAGGTCAAATACAGTAACATGCAGAAAAATCCTCTTCAGCAGTGCCACAAACTGTGACAGGAAAATGTGATAGAAGATATTCAGTACCATCTCCACTGGATCAATTTCTAGGTCAGTTGTTTGTCCTTTAAAAACGTCAAAGCAAAACAAATGTTCACAACCGTAGTCCTTTTAAAGAATATGCTACATCTGAAACCTACAGTATGTCTTATTGTAGCTTCCAAGATTAGTTTGAGTTGAAGAATGAGTTTGTCCAATGTGAGGAGAGAAATGTAAAATAAAAATACAGAGACCTCAGGTACTGTGGCTCTGACACATGTCATGTACTGCAGCAGAAAGATCACTGATGATCTCACATTTCCAGGGCAAGTGATTTAGAGAATGGGTCACTGCTACTTGCTTCTCTAAACTATGCCACTGCCATTTGTTCTGTGGGCAGAGGTTTTTTACCTATTAGCCATTTAAGGAAGTGACTCTGTTTGGGCTCACTTGTAAAATAGGTAATTTGAGCCTTATTATTTTTTGGCAGGAAATTTCTTCCCTGGCACAGGAGCTAATTAGTTGAAGTCCTGCAACAATCTGGAACAAAACATAAGTTTCTCATTGAGGCAGAAGAGCATTTTCTTTTGCCTATGCTAAGTGCTCCATGAAGTTATACAAGGTTAAGCTTCCATTAAAGAAGGTTCTGCTTTGAAAAACATGGACACACAGTTCTGAAAGAGGAACACAGTTTAAGTGAGGTAATTCAAGCCAGGTGCTACACAGTGACTTTTCTAATCATGGTATTAGCACATACCTAGTCCTGTAAGGATTAATGAGACCCTTGAGAATTAATACTTTCCATGTAGTATTAAGCAACCTTACTCTCATAGATGCTTAATGTCCTATTGACCGAGCAAAAATGCTTAGCTTCTCTCAGCATTTCACATTATTCAACTGCCATCATGCTGAGGGATACAGTACATTTAATAAATGCATATATTCAAAAGCATATTTTTCAGCCTCACGATCTTTTTTTTAATATATTCTTCAATGGTGACCAGCAAATTGTTTTGGCTTTTACTAGGAGATCATTAAGACTTTGGGCAACAACTTACCTGCAATTGTCTCTCTGTCCACACAAAACTGACCCACACAGTCAGTTCAACTGTTCTGTGAGGATCATCCCAATGCACAAGGTACCACAAAGTACATAGAAAACTTACTTTAACTCACTTTATGAAATGATATTTCCATGTAGTCACAAAACCTCAGTATCTGATTTGAGAAAAGATTTTAGAAAGAAAAAAAAAGTACATTGCATAGCAGGGTAGAGCAAGTAACAAACCAGAGACCTTCCAATCTCTCAGAACAGTTCTGTACCCAGAGAAATGTGGATGGAACCAGCTGTTCTGGACAGTGAGAGGACAAAAATATGCACTACTTTACCTTACATTACTACTTCTGTTGACTAATCCATCAAGTGTTGATTTAAAACCTGAATTTATAACAAAAAATGGTGTATATTAATTTAGAGCAATATCAGGCATCAAGTTGTGCTTTTGACAGACTGAGCTTACAACAACTCAGTCGATGCACAGTGTAAGAGGTGAATCCTGAAAATTATATTCTGCATCACAACCTTGAATGACAGCAAGCAGAATAATGATTAAACAATGAAGCTATATTGTGATGTGAGGTTACTGTGCCATAGGACAATATAAACAACACAAGGATACTTGCCAATAAAATAACTTGTGGTTTGTAAGAAAATAATTTACACGTTCAGTTAAAGGTAGGAAATAATATTGGCTTTGTATGTTAAAAAACAACAAAAACAAATCCTATCTTTCTTACTGAAGGGAGAAAAGCCACAAAACACAAACATTCTGATCAGTTTTTACAGTCACCATATAGTGAATGTGTTAAATTGCAGGCTTGAATAGTTTATAAACAAAACAGAGCTAGAAACACTCTGTTGTCACTTTTGACTTCCAACAATAAACTGGGCATCAGCAATGCCAAAGTTGGCAGAAAAATAGATCCTAACGAGAACTGTGAAAAGGTCACAACTGACCTATCTGTCTTAACACAGAATGAAAAGGATATTTGATGAAGTCTGTTAACACATACACAGGGAGGTTTTGTATCATTTATACACTGAAAGAAAAGAGTAAATAAAATTATATTAAAACAGTCAGTTTAAGAAGAGTTCTATGAATAGCCTTTATTGTAGCTTTTCATCTGGTTTTTGGTTTGCACCTGATTTTGAATGAAAAGTGCACTCTACTTCTCCAAATCCTAGCTGCTCAGAAGCTGGCATGAATAGTTCATGCAGAAACAAACAGTCTGAATAATGCATCACTAATAACAATAAAAAGTAAATTAAAATAAATTAAAATAATAAGAGATGTATCCACAATTCCCTATTTAAAAAAGCTTCAAGCCTTGCTAAACTCTATGTAACATGATTTTGCCAGCTATTTTAGAAGTTATGTGAAGCATTTTGTGTTTTCATACTTTCAGTACATTATCCCATTTGTTACATCCTACTTCAGTACGGTATTACTCACTAATGTGCTGAAATTAAAAAAAAAAAAAAAAGAAGAGAAAAAGAAAAAAGTAAATGAGCAGGATTTTCAGTAGACACGCATCAGCTAGAGAAGAACCACATCTAGTTTCAGTTACCTCTGGATCCGAACATGAGATCATGTCTTTAGTGCCATTCAGCAAATCTGACTTTTTCACGATGGGATTCTAGTGAAGTGCTCTGGTGAAAGAGGGTGCAGAGGCAGCAGTGGGTACAGGCAGGGTCAGACAGTGGGCACTGAAAGACAGCAAAAGAACAGCTCTCACAGACCCTTCCCCAGAAACTTCAGGGGAATGCTTGTGACCAAAAAATCTCATGCAAAGGAGAGCAGAAGAAACACACTGCTCTTACTCTGCTCTGGTGTCAGGAAGCATGCCAGATCAGTGCCAGCCCTCTCACTCCCTGCCAGATTATCCACAGGATTTTCTCCCCTTTCACCCGGCAGTTTTGACTACGGATGAAGTCAGAAAAACTTCTTTTGTCTTTGGGATGGCAAGAAACAAACTTATCCATCACTTTCTGCCATTCAGGCCTCTAGTATCATTACCAATATGCTGCCCTGTGAAAAAAATGCCTACTGTCAGGTACCCAACAGCAGTTTGCTTTTTGCATTTAAGATTTTTTGGAATATAGGACAGCTATCATGAAAAGTATTCTAGATCCTCTTCATAGCTACTTAGTAGACTGCAAAGCTGGGGGTTAAAGTATGGTTAGCCATGTTAAAAATGAACTAAATGAGTTAAAGCTATCTTAATCGTTCAATTAATTCAGCTTTGCTATTTTTGTTTTTCACATATTTTGGCATCACTGTTAATTTCTTCCATTTAGAACTACTTTGCAGCTTATGGATGTACTTTGTAACACAGGAATACATTAATTAGCAAAAACATTTATAAAAAGTTTAACATACCTTTGTAATTTTTGACATTTGACTGTAATTAAAATGTATATCTAGGGATAGCATATTGCCTAAGATCCCCATGCTTGCAACATGTCACAAAAGAGTGCATAGTACTATCAGATCCCTTTCTTCAGCCCCTTTATACTTCTCATGGCTCCCTACCAACCAAAAATATTTTACAAGCAATATGGTATAAAAATATTATTGCTTAGCTACAAAATTTCAGTTTATTTGAAGTTTGCATTTATTCTAATATTTATTTAAGCACATTTAATTTTCCCAGATAACTGCCATTACTACTGTCTTTAATACTGGGTGAAGGTACTTTGGTTTCTACAGCTTAATGCCCCAAGATCATGAACTATAATATTTCTGGTTATTGATACATTACAGTGAAGTATGTATATATTTCTTTGGAAGCTATACTTTGTTACATCCCAATAATTAGCATTAATTCTCTATCAAATCTACAAGCCCTCTTACATAAAAACATACATCTACAGTGCTCATATCCATACAGTTTTCTTCAACGTTTTACAAAGGATTCTCCCAGTTCGAGAACATCCAGAGGAAAAAAATATTCTTCCAGATTAAGGTTTGTTAGAGTAATTTGGCTAGAGCCTCTGGATTAATCTATATTAAATTCTATTAGACCTTTTCCTAAGGGCAATGTTTTCATATAATGAAATCCTGTAAACACAAGGTCAGGCAGTGAACCATGGCTAAGCTGCATAAAATTAAATTCAGGAAAGACTACATGCAAGATTTTCCTGTTTGTTCATCTAATCCTTGGATAAGGATCATGGTCAATACTACAGAGGAAACACTTAGACTTGTCTCCTTACGTGCTTGTACAGCAAAGAAACTGCAATCTCATGCAGTCAGCCATGAGAGATGCTTGCCCTCTTTGACAAAGTTCCCTTTCAGCTTTCACATCCAAGCTTCTTCAAGGAAACCACAGGGCAAGAGTGTGAAGGTCACTGTTGATATCTCTCTTATCTTTCCTTGACAGTGGTGTAGAGAGCAGCGAACGCTGAAAGGTCCACCACTTTTACATTTAATGTTCTAACATGGTAAAATATGGTATGGAAACTGGTATTTCCACAGTGATGTCAGTAACCCTATCCAGAAACAATCCTCTGTTTTTTAATCTCTCAAGAGTAGGAGCAATGGCAGTCCTCAGAACTGCCTTTTGAACCATATACCTAATGCAGGAAAGCAGTGTGCTCTAGTTCTACTACATGAGTAGCATTTTAAAAACGAGTGGAACAATTTCTGTACTTGGAATTCTTCATTTAAAAATGGCTTTCCTGGATAAATCAGGAAACTCAGCTATTTTTTTTCATACATGCCATACTTGGCAGAAGTGAAAAGGGCACTGTGAACTGCATAACATACCTGAAGAACTCTCAAGGAGCAGAATCAGACTCTTCCCTGCATGTTCAATAGCTAATTAAAATAAGCATGACTGAATGAAATAGCCATGATAAAAATAAATAAATATTTTTTAAAATAAAAAAAATATTCTTTAGGACCGACTT
Source organism: Chloroceryle aenea (assembly GCA_013399075.1). NCBI lineage: Eukaryota > Metazoa > Chordata > Aves > Coraciiformes > Cerylidae > Chloroceryle > Chloroceryle aenea. The sequence continues at coordinate 160,181 of VWZY01009101.1, forward strand.
TTCTCACATTCACTTGTTTCTTTCAACAAATATTCAAACCAATCCTGAATGCTCTGATCTCTGTTACCATAAAAATAATCTCTATTTTATCTCTTAACTATTTCTCTATTCATAGCATTGTGTATAAAAGAATGAGGTCTTGGATTCTGAACTGGGAAGAGAATTTTGTCTATATTAGGAAAACAACACTTGGAATGATAAAAGAATTACAAAGCTGTGCACTAAACTTGAGTTTTGCTTTTCCTGACTTTTTTTTTGGGGGTGAGGGGTGGAAAGAAAAAAAAAAAAAGTGTTGTACAGTAAAGAACTTGACAAAATCCACTTAAATCTATTGAATAATTTATGCTGTTTTGAAAGGTAATATATGCAATATCACTGAACCTGCACTATAAAGTGGGTGCAAACAAAAGCATCAGAGTCTTTGCACCTTTAACAGTTTTGAGCTTCAGTTTGGTCTTAGGCAGTGCCTTTTACTCTCTCATAGAGAAAGAACTGTCATGGCTCAACGAGGAAAAAGTGGGTGGATGGGGAAAATGTATTTGGGGCATTAATATTTAAATATGGACATCTCAGAAATACCTAGCTAGAACTACAGTCATAATATTCTTACCTGCTCGTTGGAGAGAAAGGAGTGAATGCATCAACCCATGGGTGCAGTGATGGTCTCAGCAAGAGGCGAGAGCTATGTCTGGTGGCCTCTCACTGGGAAGACTATTCTAAATCAGTTGAAAATGGGAAACATGGCATGGGATAATCCAGTATTCCTCTTGCAATCTTTTTTGTTTAATTGTAGACATATTTGGTGTATTTTGTATCTAGAGGGAGAAAGAAATTGAGATTCACGTGTCTGATCCAGGACCTATGAACTGAACTTTTCTAAAAATGCCACATTAAAAGGCAAGTTTGTAGTAGAGCCTTCCTCCATTGACAAGTAAAGGAAGTGTATGGACAAAAATCACACGTGCTCTAGGAGACTGATATTTTGCAAGACACTCAAGTTATTCAAGAAATGTGGTTGCAAAACATTTTGCAGATATATTTTTGATAAAGCTAGCATGCTTTAGGCATCTCCTGTCTGGTAAAGTGGCTGAGGTTTTAGAGAAGCTTACTTTTCAGCAACAGATAAATAGTGTGAATATTTAGTCCATCCGGATGCATCGACTCCTTAGTAAAACAAAATTTGAATTTTTCTTTAAGGGAATGAATCTCCTGAAACACTAACAGCCAAAGCTAGAATTTAATTTCTGGAACTGTGAGGGAGTTAACTTGCCTTTGCTCCCATGTCCACAGAGCCTGGAACACATAGGAGAATTGAAGGAGTTGAGTTATGGGTAGTAAGTAGACTGAATCAACTTTGCAGGAAGCAGAATACGACCACAGGGGTTTTATTCCTAAGAAACACAATCAGTAGTGAAACAGTAGTAGAAAAGTAGAAGTAATTACAAGGAATTGTCAAACAATTCTTTTACCAGTTAAGTTAGCTGATCAAACCTCATACCTTGCCCATACCTCTGCAGACTGATTAAACCTCCTATGTTTTCGCAGGCTTGAGACAGCAAGAATTAGTCCAACACTGCCAATTACCTTATATAATCTTTCTTTTGTCATGGAGGAAATTGTAAGGTCAGTGCAAATAATTAAAATACAATTTAAACTCATTAAAATATGTATTTTATGGAACGCCCACGCAAAGAGAAACTTTGCTTCCGTAGAAAAAGGACAATTCAGCTGCAGGCTGTTTTTATGTGTATAGTATGAGTTGGCAGTAGTCTTTGATCCATATCCTTTGGGCAAATTTGACATCTATTTCACCCTAGGCAGGCACAGATCTTTTGAAGGATATTTCTACATAATGAATGACTGACTGCTAGAAGTCATGTCATTGTCCTCCTCCGCCTCTTCAGATCCGATTTACAGGCCAGGTGAATCTCATGACATGTCTCCTAGTAAATCAAGCAGTGAAAAGAAATGCCTGAAATAGTCCACATCATGCTGACACCATAAAATTTAGATGATGAGTGATTTTGAGAAGCTAGGAGAAACTCTGCTTACCCTTACATTCATTTCAGAATAGGGCAGCTATTTTGAAGAAAATTCAATCTTTCAAACAGCACATTTAGATTCCATGAGGAAAAAATCCTCCACAACTGCTTTAAATACAATGTGGTTTTCCTTCTTAGTTCTCTCCTTAGTATTGTCATTCTATTCCCTTTCAGTCAAGCATTTCTCTGATGTCATAGCAGTTTATTTTAACTATGAAATATTTAGTTCTATAGCAAATAATTAAATATTAGTCTTCTTATCACACATCCAAGATTACTTCCAAGACAGCTGTGTAACCTGGACCTGTTTGGTGATGGACATAAGTTCCCAGACAACGAAAGTAAATCGCGGACATAAAACCAGGGCCATTATCAGAACACCTCTGAGCTAATCATTCCTAATTGTTATCTCAGAAAACTACCCACTGTGGATGTCTCTTATAGTGATTACAAGGTGCAGTTTTTAAACTATTTAGTCTTTCATTTCGTGCATCCCACAGAAGCGAAGAACCTCTACTTATGAGGAAGAGCTAATCAATTAAGAATAAGTAAAGGATAAAGTATTTCTGGAGGCAAACAATCCACAGCAAATAAAACCTGCCCTTTCCCCATGTGATTTGATTTGCTAAACATCTGAAAACACTTCCACTCACAAGTCTGCTACAGCAATTTGAATCCTTTTTATCTTTCAAAGAGCAGCTGTGCAAGGTTTTGTTTTGTGCAAAATCAGCATAAACCCAAGAAATAAGTTATCCACTAAGAAATATTTTTTTTGCTTTTGATGAACAGTAGATGTTTTCACTAGTCATTAGGAGGTAGGAATACAGCCAGATATATATTTAAATACTTTGGCTCTGCAGTACTGTTAAGTAGAAAAAGAGAGTTAAATTTTTACTTTTCCTCTTGAGGTGCAAGAAATGTTGCTCACTGCCAGCTTAATTTTACTGATCTTTGTTTTGCCATAACTGAAATTTCATCATTTTTGCCAGACTGAAATAATATACTTGACTCGCAGTGACGATGTTTCGTGCAGTTATTAATAATGAATATATGAATAATGTATATATTAATAGACTAAAAAAAGTATTATGTACTTACCATAGAGCATATTAAAAGTGTCTTTATTGTTGTGATCATATATCCTTCTTATACTGAAGGCATTAGGGAGGTGTACGTGCAACACCTTCCTTTACGTCTATCAGAATAATATTGAAGACACAACATAATCAAAGAATCTGCAAAAACAAAGGCTACAGCACAGACAAACTGGCAGATTATTTGATAGCAAAGGGAAATACCTTGCTCAACACCCATACCATACATCTTCAGTGAAAAAGGAAGGCTACAAATGTAGAAATAAATTGATTTTAGTAGATCTGAGAAGACAAGCCATTATCATCTCTGTGGAATTCTAGTAAAAGAAAAATGTTTAATAAAATTCAATGGCAATATTAAAAATCCATTTTTAATGCATCCAAATATATTAACTGCATTTTTTTTCCTTCTACAATATGATAATTCATTGACTTGCAATAGGGATTCCCAGTTCTTCAGGAATAATCTGTACCTTAGAGAAAGACAAAATTTGCTCTGTTGCAATTCTTTCGACCAAGATATATTTTCTGCCCCAGACAATTTCTGTTTATAGTTTAAATCCTTATAAAAAGATAAACCTATGGAAAAATACCAAAAAACACTCTGAAGTGAAATCTAACTGTATCTATGCAGCTATTTGTGTGTTTTTTTAATAAATACACCTGTATCTTTTCTCCCTCTGTCCTGACTATAGGTCTATCTTCCCACTCTGGAACAGCAGACTTGTGAATCCAGTGAAAAGACACTGAGCAATATCTGAAAATGTGCTGGAAGTTAAATAAAGTAAATTAAAAAGGAAAATAGGTTAAACAAGCCCCTCTGTTTCCAACTCTGGGTAGGACTGTGGATTAACCTTGGCTAAGGGACAAAACCTACACGGCCAGTCTCTCACTTCTCCTCCCCTACAGGACAGGGGAAGAAAATAAGATGGAAAAGCCCGTGGGTCAAGTTAAAAGACATGGAGATCACTTGCTAATCACTGTCATGCACAAAAAAGGCTTCACTTGAGGAAAATGGATTTAATTTATTGCCGAGGCAAATGGAATTGGATAGTGATAAAGACAGACGAAAAGTAAAACACTTTCTTCTCACACCAACCCATCTTCCCAGGCTCAGCTTCACACATTTATTCCCAACAACCTCATCTCCCTCCCCACTGCAAGCACTTCAAGGAGATGAGGAATGGGGGCTATGGTCAGTTCACAACAGCTCCTCTCTGCTGCTCCTTCCTCCTCCCCCTTTTCCCAAGTCTGGCATATTTTGCCCTTTCTTAAATACAAGTTCCCAGAGGCAGCACCAGCCGGGCTGAGGGACTGAGCTGTGCCTTGCAGCTGGCTGGTTGGAGTTGACAGGTACCTGCTGCTCCTCACAGTGACCACTATTAAAACCCTGCAACAGCTGTTACAGATAGATACATCTTGGTCTGGAAAAGTGCAGTTGTTTAGGGGTTAGTTATTTTGGGGGGTTTTCCACCGAATTTAAACAATTGTTGTTTCTGCTTTTCAGTTTGACAGCCACCACTGTGTCTTTATGAGTGGATATTAACAACAAAATAACCTTGAATGTGATGGCAGACAAGCACATCCCCAAAATCAACAATACTCTTAAAGCTCCTGCTATTCTTGACTACAGTCTTAGCTAAATGCCAAGCTGGAAGCCAGTACCATTAGCTTATACAATCACCATAATTTTGCTTATTATATAGGAAATGAGAATCTGTCATATTCTATTTGATACAGAAAATGCTTAATTAAGTATCCAATTGTCCATCAAACCTCTTTTTGGCAGGACTAATATTTTTGAGTTTGATTTCTAATTTGTAAACACTGGGCAGAGTGAGGTGTCCCTCCTTTTGGTAGTCTTGAAACATTTCCAAATCTCACAAGGTATTATTATTACATAGCAGATGAACTTCTTTCCTTGTCTTTAGCTGAATTCCTGAAAATAACAGCCCAACAGAAGGCTGAAGTCTACAAATCAAAAAGCAAGGAAATACACCAGAGCTAGTGTCTTTTTTTTGCTTTGCGTTTCACCAGATCACACATGTGTGAGGTTTTGCATTGTCATAATGTAAGTAGGGTGAGAAACAGGAAAAAGGCCACAGGAAGAGAACTGTGATCAAAGCCCTGAGAATAATGTTCCCAAGGACTTCACAAAATGACATGATTTCTTAACATCAACAGTCAGAAAATATTACTGCCCTATTTGTGAAAAAAATTTCTCAGAATTTATCTGTTAGCTAACTAACACTTTGGTGTCAGAGCAGTCTCTCCATTTGATGCTGGTTGTGACACTGATGGTCGTGTCTAATAAACTGGCGTACAGTGAATTTATTTTTCCCCACTGGTACAATTGCAGAATATTCATTTCAAATTTGAAATGTATTCATTGCAGCTGCCATGAAACCATTTATGCCTTAAAAAACAGCAAGATGTTCCAAATTGCTTGGAACCTGTTCAGGTCGTTGGCAAACAGATCTTGCTGCAGGTAGCAAACCCATTCTGCTGGATTCAAAGGCCAGGCCTCAACATTTTGTTGGGTTTGTATTTCATAATAAAATTATCATTCACTGAGATGCTGAGCAAGAGAAGCAAATAACCTTTCCCATGGCTGTGGATTACTCAGCACACTTAGAACATCCAAGGACCCTTGGATCCCATTCAAGGTCTTACCTCTGATGTTTGTTTATGCACAGGCATTTCTAAGGCACTCATCACTCTAGTGCCACAGTCCTTTGAGAACACAGTAGAACAAACTTTACAATATGCTCAAAAACTAAAAAAGGTTCATTACAACATTTTGCCAATATAACAGCAAGTCCAAGTACTCAAAGAGTACTCAAAAGTACATGGAATGCTTTTCCTAGTCACCTGAGTGACTAAATTATGACTGATCTAAAGGAGAAAGGTGGAAACCGGGGTAAATTGGGTGAGGGGTGGAAATGAAATTTCTGTTTATTAAAGAAGTCTGTTTAAGAGTGCACACTCATATATACACACATATATAGACACACACAAGGCACTGAAGCACCTGGAGCTACAAATCCCATGCAGTTCACCTTTGAAGCACCTGGAGCTTCTGTATCACCGGAATTCCCCATAGAAATTTGCAGAGCAGCACCACAAATATTTTTTTTCATTATTCAGTTCTTACTTTAGCTGTACCAACAAAATTCCAGTTCCTTTAAAGTCCAGAGGTGGAGTACCCTCAACATGAATTTATTCCTATCATCAAAATCTGGTATCTCCATCAGAGTGCCTCAACTGTGACACTTCTCAACTGGAAGGGTTGAGAAATCTATACATAGTGGCCTGAATTAAATATCTGGATGGTTGAAGATCTCAAAATGAAACACACACCTATGCTTAATATAAATTATTAGACACTTATGTACAGTTCTTTTTTTTTCTTCCCCCTGAATTCAACTCTGACTAGTTGAAGTAATGCTTTTCAGCCAGTTTGCTAGGATCACTTCGTTTAGTGCTTCATTTTTCTAAATCTCTCCATATCTGAAGAAAGCTACAGTTTCATTGAGAAATTGAGTTTGAAAGAATAGTGTATGACCTACACGTTCTTAATTATGGAAATTGAAGGACTTTTCCAAAGTCACTCAAAACATGAAAAACTTTAAACAGTTCAGCAGCTTTACTCTTTTACATTCTTATCACAAGCCTGCACTGCCATACATTATACACAGCCTTAATGATAGAACAGAAAGCAGTACCTTAGTCTTTTCATATAGGTAAAGCAGTTAACCAGATGGCCAAAGGGTATTGCTTGATTACAAGAGGTAAGAATCAAAAAAAGAAACGTTTTTCTACATATATTTGTTTTCAATACTCCTGTGCAAAGCAGAAAAATAATCCAAACACGAGATTCTTATGACAAATAGGAGAGCCTTTCAAAAAATTCTCCAGGTCAACAAACCTAAGCTATTTCATACTTGTTTGAGGATCAAGCTGAAGACTTGAAAGCCCTTCTGCACACTATTTTGTCATCATCCTTTCTACATCTGTCTCTCACCATATACTTATCTGTTTGGTTAGGTTTTTTTCTTGTTGTCCTTTTTTTTTGTAGGTTAAACAGAGCAGAAGTGAAGAAGTAGCCTGAGAGTTTCTTAGTTGCTAAGTTTGTAAACGGTTCAGGAGGTGACTGAATGTATACTCTGGTGCAAAGAAAGTGAAGGAAAAAAAAATAAAATAATAAAGTCACACACACTATGAATCTTCTAAAAAAAGTCCTCAGACAACAGAGAAACCTGTTCTGTGTTTCTAATGGAAGTCAGCATATAGCAAACAATCTTCTGTCTCTATGAACTTATAGTCAATGCAACACCTGTTATTTGTCTGTAACTGTAAAGCAAATACAATGCTGACATTTCCACTTTCAATTGCAATTCCTCTCCTGCAGTACATGGGGGCAGAAACAGAGAACAAGCCTTCACTCTTTGTCTATGGATCCTTTACTGGCATAATAGCTCCTACCCTACCACACTGACCTAGTGGCTTCCAGACCAACTCTTGAATCTTATCTTTTTTTATCTCAGAAAAAAAATTAGTCCAATTATTTTTTTTTTAATAAGGAGGTCACTTTTTACTACAAGTTCCTATTTTAAGGACGTGCAAAGAATGCAAATGCATCATTTAAATGTAATTAATCTCCTTTTTTTTTTTTTTAAGCGCAGAACTGACCTTAAAGCAGAATTTCAGCTCAGTGAATAAATAGCTTTTGAAGGGAATATAAAATATTCTGAAATAGGACAAAACAGTACAAACCATACAATTTCTTATGGGAGTAGAAATCTTAAGTTAAATACCAAAGTCAGTATGATTCCCAACACCAGGAGTCAGATAAGCCACAAGGAGAGCAGTACTGAGACAGAAGGATATTGGGGAGTTTTATATCATGCCAAGTAAGCCATTGAGGAGTAGAGGGAGCAAGCTAGGCTCGTAGTAAACTCTGCAATAAGTTACACTGTTCAGCTGACATGCTCTTTTTTTTTTTGTCAAAAGCTTAGACAAAGCTGCTCGCTTTAGAAAAATACCTTATTTTATAGTTGCAGCTCTACCTGAAGATATGTCTATATTTTCAAGTCCCCAATATGTACAGATGAAAACTTAGTTTCCTAGAACAAATATAAGCAAATACATCCCCCAAAAAAGATTGCTTATATGAAAGATCAATGTTTTTCTAAAGCTGTGAAATAAGACATTTTTTCAGCTCCAGAAAATTGCTTGTATTTGATTCTGTCTCAAAAAAAAATCCCAACCACCAAAAAAAAAAACCCAAACCCAAAAACAAACCCCAAAATGCACCTTAGGAATGACTCTAGAATATGAAACATTTTAGGCAAAAAAAAATATCTTTTTTTGATGTGTATAATAAAAATCCACTTTAGTCTTTAATAAAAAAAAATATCTCTTGATTTGTGGGAATTTCAATACTGAGTATTTTAATGCCTCTTTTGGTAACCTAATTAGATACTGTGAATTCTTCTAGAACTGTTCCCTGTAACGGGAGATGTCAATGGAAATGGGGGAAATAAGGGTCAGGCTGTTAGGCCCTGACTGATCCACAAAGGCGAATATTTAATTATGCAAATGAAATTAAAATGAAAGTAGATACATAAACCTAGACTATCTTTACAAAATGATTATATCTTCACTGATGATCATGAGCCAGAACAAACAAACTCGTGAGTTTCTTGACCTATTCACCCATATTTTCTGTAACTTCAAGAAGTAAGAGCTGGACACTAGAACATCCTTGTGTCTTAAGTATTAGGACTAACAAGTTCTATGAGCTATGTCAGTGCTTAGATACAGCGAAATATGCAACTATTTTGCTTGCTCAGTAATGGACCTTTGGAAAGGTACTAAGTAAATAAAATTAAAGTAGAAAAATAGTTTATTTTATTCTTAAGGGAATGTATTTTATTACTTTTTCTCAAGATGCCCATGTGACAAAGATGAGTCATAATTTAATCTTTTAAACACAACATGGTCTTGAAACCATGTTATGATAGACATAAATACACAATGCTGAGGTGAGTCTCCGTGTGCCTTAACACCTTGCCAAACATTCCAACAGAAGGCTAGATAAAAGCACCCAAGTCCCTTCATTTGCCAAGAACATCATACTGAAGATGAGTGGGCATTTGTTGAGAGAACTTGGATTAATAGCCACAAAAGATTAAACTGAAATCTGTGTATAACTAGGAGTAGTGAGAATCCCAGGTGAGCTAATTCTTCACTAAGATGATGCTTACACAGTGTTCCTAAACAGCAGGGACAGAGAGCAAAGCACACAGAAGTCCTCCAGGGTAAGCAAATTGGACATGCTATTTGATGATACTGTCAGATCATAAAAGGCAAAGTGCCCAGATTGCTGAAAACTGGAGAGTGCACCTAAGCATCATTCCAGTCATCCCTTCTTTGTGGAGGTTCCAGTAGATGACAAAGTCTTGCTATGCTACAGCTGATAGTTTCATACCGAGAGTTATAAAACTGGTGTAATTGCAGCAGAAACTGAAATATTGTAATTAGCCCAGAGCCAGTCTCATACATGAAATTTCATATAACTTTGAAATTAGGTTTTGATAACAAGACGGGGAAAAAAAAACAAGTCAAGTTCTTTCATGGCACCTATAGAGGCTTACAGGGTGCCCAAAAGGAAGTAATACAAGTTATTTATACTGTTACAAAAATGAGCTTCAAATTCCTTCTAAGGATGCCTACCTTTTTTTTTTATAATGCTTTATAGAAAAAAAATATACAGTGAATTATAGCTAACTTTAGGGTTCTATAATACAGATTACAGACACTGAGCTAGTCATTTTGTATTTTCTTTGTGGCCAAATGGCAAGACATAACTGCTTTCAAGATGCAATTAATTTAGCTTCTTTTAGATATCTGCTTCAGGATGCAAATAATTACCTTAGATGATACTGATTAGAACTCCACTGATTACAACAGACACTTGGAATGATTAGCTTAGAGACAGATACCATCAGAGATTAAGACGTGTAAGAAATCTTACAAGAAGGCAAAGGGTTTTGAATCTAAATTAGACCGAACCAAATTAAAATTTGGTATGTGAAAGAAGAAAAACAGATCTTACCCAGCTGACTTCTCATGCATGTCCATGTGCTGCTTTCCCAGCAGGGTGCTCGGGTGGTAGGTGGGGTAACTGTGGCTGCCATGGGACGGGCTGGGAGCTGCATGTCACAGCTGCAATTCCTTCCAGTGGATGTGACAACTGATCTCTGCCCTTTAAGAGCTTTGTGGACCACTGCACTGCTGGTTAAAAGAGAATGAGATACATTTAGAGATCCGAGCTAAACACCAAATTCCCACTCATGCAGTGAGTTACCAGACCTCAGAAACTGGAGGGTTTGGTACTAGTACAGCATACCTACAAATCAGATATATGTAAATTCTTTTTCAGATTTGTCCTGAAGTTCCAGTGATGTCATCCAGATATACATTTACAGCAAGGATGTAGAAATCTTCAGTGGAAGAGATTTTCTCAGTAGGCAAGACTGCATAATCAAAATTTAAGATATGAAGGTCAGATCTGACTGTAAATAAAAATACCTTCACTTGGACCAGAGTTTGCTCTCAGTCTACAACATGAGGATATGATCACTTCGGTTTTACCACATTTTTTTGCCCTATTCATTTACCATCTGAAATTGGTTAGATGTAATAATTACAAGTGAAAAACTTAAGCAATCCTTTAAAAGTATCTTTTTTCATCACATAGCATATGCAAAATTAATCTCCCATCATTAATAGCATTAGATTTGCATTGGTACACTATTTGCTGACAGTTGGCACCTAATAAATACCTAAGCAGAAATCAGGTTTATTTTTATTTGCTAAGGGATTTCACTTACCAGATAACCAGCCCTAATTTTAGTGGTCACTGTGAGTTTCTTGATCCTTTAAGCAGGTATTGTTATTTATTAATAATTTACTTTCCTATCCCTCAGCTGTAAAAAAATCACATCACTTATGATGATAAGTGATGCAAAATTATTCCATCACTGTTATAAACTTACAGCATATGTCATGTTTGATACATTTTCTAGCATTAAGTGCATGATTTTTAGACGACTGGTTGCTGGGTAATCATCATTTCTCTGATATTTTTCACACAAGCAGAGAAGTTTCTAAAGTGGTTGCAGAAGGAAGAAATGAGGTTTGTTGGCAGAGGCAATATCTTTTATTAGACCAGTTGATATAATGGGGAACAATCAGGCTTTCTAGCACACAGTCATGTAATCAATTCTTTTTGAAAAACCTACATAAGCACAAAAGAAGAGTGGAATGTGAAATCTTATTTTCATAGCTCATGTGTGGATTAACAGGAATGTAATTTTGAAACAGAGCTATTTTGAAAGATATAGCTTGAATTTGCAGATTGAAGTGTCTATGAATAATAAAGCATTTTAATTTTTTATTTAAGAATAAGGCATTACTTTCATTAGTGTACTTCCAGTAACATCACAGGAGGTACCTGGATATTCAAATGCATTAGGACAGACTGGGACAGATTATGTCCCTTCATGTTCTATTAATATTTGGGTCATTTTACTTGATCTTTTTTTAACAAAGTTCTCTATAGTAACATGCATTGAATCTCTTTTGAGAATTCCAATTGCAACATAAATATTAGAGAAAACAAACTGATTTATGCTCATTTAGGAAAGTTTAGCAGGATATTGATGCAGCTAGACAACAGTTTAGCACTACTAATAATGATAAACCAAAATTAAAGCACTAGACAGAAAATTAAAGGTAGGGGAAGTTAAATTTACAAAGTAACATAAATTGGGGAAAGTTAGCAGATAATTAGAGTTTCTAATTTCTCTTTAAATGTCTCTCAGGTTGTGAACCCTGCAATTACATTTCATTGGGCTTCAATTTACTGATGGGAACAGTTGAAAGAGTAAGACTCTGGGAAGAATAAAGGGAATTATGCTTTTTTAATTAATATGTAATGTGAGCACATATTCCAAGTAAAAAGAAGATTACTTTAGCTTTTCTGTAAAGAAATATTAATATATCTTAATTCTTTTGAAGTACAGATCTCTAAAACAATATAGCAATATATTAAAATGATGGATGGAATTTCTAAGAAAAAAACAAACCTACACAAACACAAAAAACAAAAAAAACAAAAAAACAAAAAAAAAAAAAAAAAAAGAAAAACAAATAACTCCAAAACAGTAATACAAGCAAAAAACCACCAGACCAACAGCATATAACTACCAGTAAATAGAATTAAAGAACATAAAAATGAAACGGTATTTTTCTCCCAGTAGTTCATGGTAGGCTTCCATACTCATGCAGGTATTAGCATTCACAGGGACTTAAATTCTGATTATTACTTCTAAGAATTAAATTACAAATCACACAAAATATGGTTGCCTTTCATGAGTAGAAGTTCATGTGAAAAAAGAAGCATCACCTGCATAGTGCCCAGGAAGAAATGAAGTAAATTTTCAAGAGAGCAGTAATTCCATTTGGCTTTTTCTGTCCTTAATGCTCAACACAGAATTTAGAATCTATGAAATTTGCCTGGATTTCAAGAAAAAAATAAAAATATGTAGAAAGAAGTTAGGCATTTCCCCTGTGCCAACTTTTGAAAATATTTTTATTTATATCAGTGTTATTACATGGGGATTAACATCACTTACATGGAGACGTAGGTCTTGGAAACAGGCATGCTGGAGACACATAAGGAACTAGTGCTGACTCTGAACAATCCACTGCTTTAAAATGCCATTCTCGAATCACATTGTTGTCTATCCAATTTTTTTAATTTATTTTTTTCAGTAGAAATCATCCACACTTTCTATAGTTGCGTGGGCTCAGTCTTGAAAAGGTACACTGAGTATTTTTTTTTAACTGACTCTTGGATAATAGGAAAATGACAAATACTTTGCCTTTACAAAACAGAAGATAGTCAAAGGAAGAAGAAATGAAATAAGTTTTCCAAACATTGTACCGATAAAGATAAAATTAATTCATCTTATCAAAATTGTATAGAAATAACACATCCATTTAGTTACTTAGCAATTTTCTCATCGGAAATGTAACATTGGTAATTAATTGAGAAAACAGTGTGTTGCATTATCTGTGTCATTGCATCATGGCATAACAATTCAGTATCGTGGCTTTGACAAATGCTACACGAAAAACTTCCATAATACCATTTTTTCAAGGTAAACCTAAAAGAGGAATGTGAGAGGAAAAGCAAAGGAGGAGAGCTTTTTATTCATTTAATCTTTTATCTAATATATATTACTATATATCTTTCTCTAAAGGAATGATTTGGCATATGCAGATACATGGGGTCAGTGGGAAAATCTGAATTTTTAATTCCTTAAAAAAAAATAAAAGACTGTATTTTTAGGAGTCCTAGGCAATCACCAGCAGTAGACAGAGAAACCTTGTGGCTACCGCCTGTGTATTTGAGTTCAAACATACATCTTATTTATTATTTCAAAAAGGCTATGGGCTGGTTACCAAGAGAAAAGGAATAAGTTGATTCCCTTAAAGTTATTCTACTGTGCAGAAATGAATTCAATCTTCTGTGGGTGAAAGACAGAGCACAAACAAAGCTGGTCATGGAATTTCTGTAATGTAGTAGGAGTAAAAGCTGTCTTCACGTCCCCCCAGAAAATGAAGATTTTGCATTTTACCCACTGAGTAAAGAGTGTTTACAGCAGACAATGATAAGGATTTTACCCAGATTTACATTATATTCAAATGTAAGCATAATGGAAAACAGAATTGCTCTGGAGTTTTTATACAGAAATTGGAAAGGGGCTAATTCTGCTCCTTGGATTTGTCATCTACTGTCTTTTTCAGCTGCAAAAGCACATAATAGTTCATGGCAATTGTTTCACTTCTAGCCCAGTTCTGAAAAGTTAGCAACTGGTAATAGGTGTTGTAATAAAACTGAGTTACTTAGAAGGCCAGAGAGATGTGATAATTTAACTATGTGATGCAACTTTGACAACTTCTACTTACAGTTCTGTAGCTTTTGTTGTAAAACTTTCATTTTTTCATGATACATCTTTGTGTATCTGGAAAAGAAGCAAAACCCCTTCTGTATCTTTGAAGCAGTTGCTACACTACTAAGGAAGAGTGCTTGATTGTCTAGTTGTGACGTGCAGTTAGGATGTACAGAGAATCACAGAAGGTAGAGAATCATATTTAGGTTGGAAAAGACCTTTAAGATCATTGAGTCCAACTGTAAATCTAATACTGCCAAGTCTACCACTAAACCATGTCTCTGAGTGTCACATCTACATGTAATAGACCAAAACACAGAGTCAGATATGGAACTTTCCACAATGCTTCTGAGCCCTGCATTTAGAATAGGTGTCAAATAAACTCCAAGTGAACTCTGCTGATGATATCATTCCAGTTAGCAATACTATAATCTTATTGTTATAGTTTACTTTAAAATGTATTCCATTTCTTCTAACACAGAGAAGAGTGCCAAGCTCAATTCAACATATTCTATGAGCCTCAAAATAAGGATGTGCAATGTATATCCAATTAGGTCAATTTATTTTAATATCTCTGAAAAGGAGCAAATATTTCTCACATTCTCAGCAGTGATTTTCTCCTTTATTGTCAATTTAACTCAAAGACGTATGGTTTAGAAGAAGTGGCTCCCTTAGCAATACTTCTGCTTTCAGTAAGAATTAGCACTCCATTTCTTCTCCAAACTCTTTCAAGGCTTTGATGTCTTAGCTGAGACACAGTATTCTTTCATCGTGACATTCAGTAAAGAAAAGCATGTATTTATTTATTTAAATATATTTAGAAATAGTTTAGGTTAATTTAATTTGTTGTCATTTCTGTCTTGATATTCGTACTTCAAAGGTCATATTTTCACAGCCATAATGGCATGTATATTTTTAAAATTAATATTGAACAAGAAACCTGTCTCCTCTCTTTTGAGATTATCAATTGCAGGTATGTTCTCCATTTTAAAATGCACAAAAGATGCAATGGAAAACTCAGCCCTTCCAGGTTCAGTCAGCAGTACTGGCTGCAAAGCTGGAATGCTTGATTCCACTGTATTGCCCTACTCTAGATCCCTGGAGGATCCCCAGAGTAGTGATAGCTCTACTGCAAATGTCTACAATCTATACTTAGTGTACAGCACCCTCTTCTTCAACATATTTTTTCTTTCTACACAGTTAAAGAAGTTATCTACTTAACTATAAAACAAAATACTTTCCTGAGTTGATATTTCCACCTTAATATAACCTACAATTGCCTAGTAATGTTCTCTCAATATTAATTGTAGCCAGAACATAAATTGTATGCTTACAACAGGAAAATCCGTTGTATGGAAACACTGTACCTCAGTGATTCAGTTTTAAGCAACTCTGAAAATGATCATTGAAAATGTTCATCATTTGGTGGCAAAATTAACTTTAGTAGAATATATAAGTGGCCTGGTTTTGAGAAAACACAATTGCCAGTAATTTAGTCAAATCAGTTGTACAGATAACCCAAGTATGGACATATAATGATATGATCTAATCTTCCAATTTAAAGACACTTTACGATAATATGTGTGGCCTTTGGCACTAAAAATACTGTCTGCTGTTGTTTATTATGCACAGAAAAGTAAGAAAATCCACTTCTAAAGTTTCAATTGCTTATAGCTTAAAGATGTAAAGTGCTTAAAAGATCTTCCATTTCCAATATCTTATGCCTATTCCCAGGGATTCCTTGTAAATGAAGTTAAATTTTTTCATGCTAAGTTTGAGAAGTAATTTAAAAATCACATTTGAAGTCTTATCTTGTAGCTAGTTCACATCATTTTTTTCCTAATATAGATTCCTTCCTATTTTTTCCTAATATAGATTCCTTCTTCCTTTTAACATAAATTCAATATTCTTATGAGCAGAGCCTTATTAAGGACTCCTTTCACTGCAGTTTAATTTTCAGTAACCCAAGAAATATTCACCAGTATTGTCACTGCAATCCACCAAATCCAGCTGCAAATGAATGAATCAACACCATTCAGAGACAACCCCAGTGTCCTACCTTAAATAGAGTTTTATCAATTTATTCCTTATTTTATCATCTCTCATTTCTGAGTATAACATTCCATCTATGTTTAATCAAAAAACTAAATTACCATCTTAATAGATTGAGATATTATAGCTGAGAGTGTTCAAAGATAAAAGCAACGAACAGCTCTTTTAGTTTCATTTTAGATCCATGCAACTCATTTTGGATCATTAAAAAGTGAAGGAATCAATTACAACCAGTAGAAGCAGTATGTGACAATTCATGAAAATGCTATGAAATTTCCAGGGTAGATAGGAAGATAAGTTTATAATTGACCATACACTGTAAAGTATTAGTTGGAGCCTTGCAGATCTACTTTTGTAAATCATATACTTGGCAAAAATAAAATTATTTCCCATTTTCATTATAGTTTGTTCATTACAAAAGAAACAATCTCGGATTAAGGTCAAAATACTGTTACCTCACTGAAACATTATGGTTTTCTTTTTATATCTATCACTGACAGCCACAGACAATAGGCACAATCATTTCAGAGGCATCTTACCATAAAAAATACCCTAAAACATTAATATAATATTTGCATTTTTGCTGGAAATCAGAATATTACCATCATAGTACCAATCTGTTGCATGTCCAAATGAAGAAACAGAAAGGTTGATAGGCAAGACATGAACAGGTCTGGAGAAATAGAAAAAAAAAACCCAAGCATAAACCCAAAGATTTGTGACATAAGTACTTGCATGCATCTAAGGAAATATTTTACACTTTTTGGTCTGTCTGGTACCTCTTCTTAGTGTTAACAGCAGCACTCTTGTTATCACAGTTATTTTTCAACCTGGATTTTATGTTTGTATTAAATGGTAGAAACTGGTCATGAGTATAATCAAAGGGTGAACTCTTAGCTTGCCCATGATCTCAGTGAGAACTTGACATTTCCTCAGAGGTGGGACTGACACACAAGCTAAGAGGAAGTCCTCCCATTCCTATGCCTTTCTCCCATGAAACATCCCTGTCATGACAGAAGATACAAAATACCTTCCCCACTTCCTTCTTCAGTTCTTCTCTTGCATATATGATTTCTGTCAGTGATGATGAGTGTTTCTATCCTGAAGAGAATCTGACCACAGGTATTTCTTCTTATGGATTTTCAATCATTAACCACATTTTATCAACAATTTCTGTGCTTCTGCCCGTGATCCATTTCACTTTCAGGACATGTAGAGAGCCCTAGGTCCTCTACCCTCTCTATTCCTGATCCGTCAGCACCAGATAACAAATGCATTCATGTGAATGGCACTGATACCCATTGGCATCTTTCCAAATAATTTTAGGTTCTCAAATTCTCATCACACTGACTGATCTTTGAATATTCAGCTTCTGCATGAGTGACTATTTTCAGTACCACATCAAGATGACTGACAGCCTTACTGCTTGTCATCGTGCAGTACAGTAGCTGACTGCCCCTGGATAAGGTGACCTGAGGCTTCCCAGTTTAACTAAGCTAGTGTCTGGTCCTCTTTACTTTTTCAGGATTTTCCTACTGCCATGAGATAGGGTTTACTGGGATACAAAAATGTCCTTGTTTTTTTATTTCCTAGCCAGAGTGTGTCATGTTGCTTTATTGACTTAGATCTTGTCATACTTCTGTTGCACTGAACTCTGTGCCTAATCACAGCTGCAAGTTTTTCCTGTAAACTTGAACTCGTTTATGTTATTATTTCCAGTTTACAACAGTGCAGCGAAAGCAGAAACAGACTTCATGATTGCATTGAAGTGCAGAATTTTAAAATAAAACCCCATCAAAAGAGATATGGATAAGGAATGGAAAATATTAACCATAACAGCTTTATGTATAATATTTGCAGTGATCCCCTCTTCTGAAGCTGAACATCTGAAGCTAAACATACTTCTGTACATAGATTTCTGGAGCACATATGCTGCTTGAGCAGCACACTGAAATTTCAAGATGACAGGTTAACTGTCAAGACCACAGCTTGCCTATCACCTGCTCTGTCCTCCCTGCTCCCTTAAACTATCCAAACCTTAGGGCTGGATGAAGAAATTCTGCATTTAGCCTGGAAATACATCATCATCATCTTTTCTCCTTGATTTCTCTTTGAGACTAAGATTGAGTCACTCCATGTTTAAACTGCTATGGACCTCCCCATGGCAAAGAAAAGCAGGTAGGAAAAAATCCCATCGTTGTTCTTGCTTGTGTTCTATTTATTTGATTATTTGATTACATAGGAAATTTGAAATGTCTTTTTTCTTTATTTTCCATTTCTCTTTTTTTCATTTGTAAATTTGAGCAAGTATTTTACATCTCTATCCTTTCAAAATGACAAGGCTTTGACAGTAATTGCTAAGACTATATGATTCACCATATTTAACTATGTTCCCCCTGAGTATCCAAAATAAGATTTTGCATAAGCTATTTTCAAATTTGAGTGGTCAGTGAAGAGACAGTGCAATCAAGATTTTCTAGAACATGCAGCCTACACAGCCAGATTTGCTGATATTATTTCATTGTACAGAGTGCAGCTGAAGGATGCTGGCTAAATAAAGTACACTTCTGCAGCATTCCTTAGGCAGTACTATCTCAAAGTAGCCTGAAGACCTTAGAATGTATGTTAATCTGTATCAATCAGAACTAAAACCAGAAAAGTATTCAAATTTACCCTTTTTATCACCTTTCCTCAGCTACTTTGGCAAGAAGAATAGTGCATAGCATATTAAATTCTCCACTGTTTCTGTGCCATTCCAGCACAGGAACCATCTTTGTTGCAGTATTTACACAGCTTTCCTAGCAAAGTCCTTTAATGACATAGAACTGGGCTTGTGCTTCAATGCCATAAAAATGATTTTACTTCTACTTAATCCTGGGTGTGTCACACAAGAATAAAATGTTTGTAGAATACCAGTCTGCTAAAACCAGGGTAGAGATCCACATTGCCAAAATAATTTCTGGGGAAAAAAATTTATTTTTTTAAATACCTGCTTTGGTACAAGTGATTGCAGAACATTAATCCCATGAAAGACAAATCTGTTAGAGCTGGCAACTGTCCTTGCAATTTGGAATGGCTATTTGTGACCTTGCTGACAGTTGGCTACCTATATTACATAAAAATACAACTGTCTGTAGGAAGCAGGATCCCTCAGTTTTCTACAGAAAAAGTATATGAAGATGCATTTTTTCTGAAGGATCCAGTGACAACTTGGAAAATGCTTATTTGAACAAAACATATGTTGGGTTTAGAATCTGCCTACTTGTGGCCATACATGGAAAACTGGAAGAAAAGGAAATTTGAGACTGCTAATCAAGCTGGCCTGTGCATTCTGCATGTAAACATGACTTGTTTCTGTACTTTATATACATATATATATGTGGCAGGGGGTTACTTAGGGAAATCATTGTTTATTTGCCTTCTTTCCATTTCTAGAGTGTCATGTAATGGGGCACAGCATCTCTCATAAGAAGAGGGAACTTAAAATTGTTCTGCTTTACATTAGCTGCCAATGCTTCTGAGCTATCAGTGGGCTGTTCTATTCATGCTCTTTACATCCTGATGTTTGCTGGGTATAAAATATATACTGGGTATACATCTTACCATTAAGATATAATTACCACAGCTGGTAATTCATTGGGTTGTAGGGTCTGGGATCATTAAATTATTATTTTCCAGTGCTGTTGTTGCATAAATAAGTAAAGAATGAGTGCTCATTCCTAATATATTTAATGTAATATTACGTAGAGCTGGCATTTAGTTGGGGACAGAATAGGCTGATTTAGTCTTTCTTTCAGTAATACCTTTAGAATCAAGTTAGTGAAAATATAAGTTATAATATGTTTTTTCTTCAGGGCAAAGTAAAATCAAGGAGAAAAATTAAAGGTCACTGAACTAACCTGTAGAACTGTGGTCCTAAGATAAATATGCAGAGTTTGGAGATTGACCAGGCAGATGGTACCCGTATGTTTTGTGTCATTTCTGGAGAAAAGGAAACAAAACTAGTAAGTGTAATTGCCCACTTTTGACATAAGTATTTAACTTTAACAAGTTAGTTTTTCCTCACAGATAATAAAGCATGATGTAGTACTCGAATGAACAGAATAGCAAACATTATTAGTATAAAATAACAAGCATTCATTGAGATATAAAATGAATAGATTACATTTTGAATGCTTTTTCGTGATCCTAGTGTAATGCAAACAGGTGACAGATGATAAGATGCAGTACTGTGCATTGTGATTTCCCTTTGTTAGAGAGGGTAAACAATTCTGGAGTCTGATAATTTTTGTGGGGGGTTTGGAGACTATGTGGGGGGTTTCTTCATCTTTTTATTTGTTGGGTTTCGGTTTTGTTGGTGTTTTTTGTTTGTTTTGAGTTTCTTTGTCATTATTCTTTGATTTTGTTTTTGTTTTTGTTTTTTTTTTAAACAAAAATATCTCTGACTTTTTTTCCTATTATTTTCCCATTAAAACAGGTAAAAATAAGCCAGCAGTAATTATTCTACCTACTTCAGATGGAAAGTTATAACTCACATGAAATTATTACAAAATAAAATACACACATGAAATCAGATTTCTTTTTCCAGCAAATAGCATGTCTGGGGGGAACAGTCTCAAAAATACATACAAACTTTCAGACAAAGAGGTTCTTGTGTTTTTTTAGAAACCTTATGTAGTTTCATTAACTCTTGTCTACCTCTTTGATGTCAAAAGGCATCCAGTACAATTTAGATGGCAGCCATAAAGCAGTAATGAGAATAGAATAGACATTATCTCAGTACCAAACACACATATGTATTGTGGCTTATAGAGGACTCAGTCTTATTTATGGTGATATAAAATCCTCACCTCTAAAGGCCAAAAGAACACAAACTGTGTTACCTTAAAATTATAACCTGTGAAAGATTATTGTCAATCCTGAATGTCAAATCAAGATTACTCTGCCATGTGGGACCCTAGAACCTTAATTTACTGGGTTTTTTTATTCCCAACCATTTTTTTCCTTCTTAAAATTATAGTTCCTTCAGAAGAGTTGGAATGAGACAAGTTATCACAAAGATGGATAATTGAGATTCAGGCAGATGAAGCAAATATGTAAATTAAAAGCAATGTAGCAAATGGATGTCATCGTGAATATGTGCAGTCTGAAAGACAAAGAAAAAAGCATAGAAGCTTTCTCCTTCTGTGCTGCTTTTGGAATACAGGTCCCTTGTGGCAGAATTACTGCACAATTTTGGTCCTCAATAAATATGTATGGGAAGCACTCCTTAGTTCCTGCAGTTTTGTAAGGAACAGCAATTGTTTTGTATCACTGACATCCCTTTCACACTCTGTTATCTTATCTCTCACAGGCCTAATTCCAGTACTCTGTATGGATGATCAGCTGTAAGCCTCTGCTCTAAAGACCAAATTAAAGCATCCAACTTCAATGGACAAAGTAATTCTCCTAATGTACCCATTAAAGTTTTTAAATTCATGTAAACATTAATAAATTACTTTATTAATAATCAATTTTATCATAACCTACTTGGGATAAAAGCTGAAGGAAGAATAGCAGTGACTATGTGAGAAAACATTGAGATGCACACCATTGTGGCAGTAAGGGTGAGCCAGACTCCAAAGAAAGTGAGTTTACCTGACATTTCAGAAACTGTATCACTTCCTGCACTTGGCAAAGCAGATATGCTGTGGATGTAGAGCAAGCTATTCTCACCAGCTGATTGCCTTCCCATATGCACAGTGGTCATTTCTTCCAAGGGGCTTTTCTAAGGTGCAGACAGAACTTGCTGCTTCCCAAATCCTAAACCAAAAGAACTAGTTAGTGGCAGTCAATGAAACTTCCAGGAGATGAGTTCAAAACAGATAAGAGAAGTTCTTTACAGAGTAGGTGGTAGCCTGACTTGTATAACCTCCCTGAATAGCATCACTTTCAAAGACAGAAAATGAGAATAGACCACTAGCAGAGCATTTGGGCTGACTCTGTAGGACACCTCTCATATGAATACATCCTCTCTTTGCTGGTCTTGCCAATTTTTGTGGTGGTGAGACATTGGGTAGGGATGGTAGAGAGCTGTACGTCAAAAATGGCACTCCCAGTAGCCTGGGAGTCCTTAGCTATGTTCACTACATCAAGTGTCTAAATGGGTAAATCCCTGTTTGCCCCAAGGCTTTCTGAAAACAAAGGTTTTATCTACTTTTTCTGTCATCTTAGCAGAGTCAGGTATTTTGCTGTCTCTGTCTAGATTTTATGCCTTTGATGGTTCACTGACGGGGTTGTTGACTGTACAATATTTTTACTGTTGACTGCCTCTATAGTTACATTCACAGCTTTCCCCTGACTAGTCTCTTTATTTAGATATTGTTAAGAGTTATAGCTTCAGGGAAATGATTAGCAGCTTACAGATACTGGAAGTCTTTCTGTAGCTGAGTTATTCTGAACAGATCTTGTCTTATTTGGTGCAAATAACACTCTATTTAATAAGAAGTCTTCCAGCATATTTACCTTGTATATCACATTCTCCAAAATACAGGATAAATAATTAAAATTGTCCTGGTTTCTAGCTAAGCAGCTCAGACTATTTCCCCATTTTTCTTCTCTCTTCTCTTTAGAAGAAACATGCTCAGTTAGAGCTTTTGTTTCCCCAAAGTTGAGATCCACCTGAATACTTTCCATTACACACTTTTTACATACAAAAAAGCAATCGTATGCTTGTGGCCACAATTATCTTGGTTACATTACAGCTCAAGTGTACTCTACAGTACACCTAATCCCATTTCCTCTCTCAGACAAATGTTCTCAAACAAATATCTCTATCAAACAAATATTCTCTACTGTCAGTATGAAATCAGGTCTCCACCACAGTCTTGCAGAGCTGACACTGGAATAGACTGGCTGACTTGTACCCTTCCTGCAGACCAGCAATACCATTTGGCTCTTAGATCCACCTAGGGGATGAGTCAGTCCCAGAATGGGCACCAAGAATAGCTGTAGTACTTAGCAGTAGCTTGTAGAGGTCAACAGGCCACCTGATTTGCCTGTGCCTAAAAAGAGGGGACTGACCCTTTCTTTCATCCTTGAAAAGCCTTTTTCCCAGCTTGCACAACCCTTTTGCCGCTGCTGCTGAAAACCAGCGTGGCTACACAGGCTGCAGGTCTGTAGAGTCTCTCAGCCATGTTGCCCCTACATTTCTTCTGCCCTCAGCCTCTTCAGCACTTGAAAAAACTGCTGAGATATTTTTCCATATTCCCCGTGGTTTTTTTGATTATCTTTCACCCTTCCTTGGGAGCAAACTGGAATTTACTCCCTGTGCCATGTGGGGATAAGGCAGTAGAAACCCAAACAGGAAAAGATTTGGTTTTTATGAGGTGGAGAGGAAGCAAGAAAGGCAGACCAAAAGAGGAATAAAACAGGATGCAAACAGAAAGATCATTTCCAAATGCAGCTACTGTGCGGGAAGAAAGAGAAGGCATTGCATGCAGTTTAGAGGGAGTGTACATAAACCATCTTGCATTATGAAAGATAGGAGTTAGGTACACTTAAGATTTACCCTCTTGTCTTTTCCCTCTGATAAATTTTCCATCTATCCCTTCCTATATTCAGCAGACTCAGTGCAGCATGTGCTGGAAAAAGGAGCTGCTATTTATCAAATTAATCTTGAACATGCTGAGTCTGTAGCCTGTTTGTGGGCATGTGAAAAAGTACACACAAGTGCCTCACACTTATCTTTCCCCATTTATTCCAATTTATTCTTAAAGGAGCAATTTCCCTGACAGTTTCCCACTCACTTGCAGTTCCAAATAACAGTATCTGAAATATTTTTCCCTCCTCTTAATGCATGTATAATATTGGATTGTGAATGACACAGCTTCATGTTAGCCAGTAATTTTAGATAAACATCAAATGGTTAATAACTGTTGCTACAGAATTTATGGGCAAATCCAATACTATTTTAACTTTCTCTAATTAACCTTGGTGTAACCCAGAATTAGCTTCTGATTTACTGTAGCTTTATGAATGCTTTGGGGTAGAATAAGGGACAAAGAGATCACTATGTTAATGTACATTTTTAGTCTTTTGAGTTAAGTGAACATTACGCTTTTAATTCTCATGTTATTTACTTCACTTTTAAATTGACACATGTCCATTATAACCACAGTCATCTTAATCCTCAGCAAATTTAACCTGAAAGAAAACCAGGCTTCAATGCCGAGTTAAACAATCCAACACTTGTACTGTAGAGACTTCCCATTTTCTCTCAGAGATAGGTGGGTTATTACCAATACCTGCCGATCTCTACTTTTAATCAGATATCATTTCTGTACAATTATCATTTCAGGCTCCTGTTGATTGCTTTTGCTAGGCATAATGAGTAGAAAGAAACACTATCTCATTGTGCAGAATATTGGATTGGTTGGCGTAATAGACTCAGTTCTATTTTTTGCATTGCTCTTTGAAAAGTTAATTTTCTCTTTCATCAAATAACTAGCAGACTACTAATAGCATATAAGGTTTTAGAGGGATTTGCATTAAAGAATACAGCTGAGTGCCTTATCTACTTTTGGAACCGGAGTGACATATGGATGCTCTTTTACTATTGAATACCTAAGGAAAAGTTTAACGCTTGCTGCAAGCCCCCCTCATTTTTAAATTCCTGGAATGAGAATGTGGATTAGCTCTCCCTGAAGCACACCCGTAACACAGGGAGGAGGTGGTGGTAGCTTGCACAGGCTTTGCAAGCATAAAGTTGCAGGTTCAAAGCCTCATCAAAGCAACAGAACCCTTCATTCCAGTTTGAAGTTCAGAGAAATCCTCTTAAGTCACATGCCATTGTATTGAGCCCATTTTCACAGTGACTGATAAGTGGGCTAGGAGAAGAGCTGAAACCCTGTGACAGACAGGATGCTTTTCACTTGGTGGATGGTGCCTGGGCCTCTACTTGCCACTGAACTTGGAGACAAAACAGTACAGAGAGCCTCTAAGTTTTTCTGCAGTCAAATTCGCACTGGAAGAATGGAGAGGTACAAGTCTGCCATGTGCCTGGAAGGCACCGTTCTCACAGAACACAACCTAGCATTCATATAATAATTTCCTCCCATTGGCACTAAGTAAGAAGTCCATATAAGATACTTTACCTATGTGAAAATCACAAAGTAACCTAGTGGGAACTGGCCTAAAGAGAGTTACCGGTCCTCTCCTAAACAGCACTCTTAAGTACAGTCCACATATGTGCCTTTACAGAAAATTATCCCTTATACCCCAGATCTGAAGGCAATCTGAGTCAGGCTGGCATGCTAAGGAACCATAATTATTTCCTCTCTGAATCCTGTCCTAAAATCAAGTCAGGGTACACTTCATAATGTCAGGCTTAGTGTGATTCCATCATCTCTAGTCTGTATACCTCTAAACCATAATCCTAACACTGACCTTAGGCTTTGCAATGGTTCACTGGAACCTGAGAAAAAGAAATATCATATTTTTCGTGGATTAATCTAATAAAAGTTGTGTAAAAAATACTTGTCAGACTCTCGCAGTAATTGTCTATTTGAATTTTACTGAAATATACTTTATATTTTTACTAAACTCATTATTTTAAACCCTTATCTTACTAAATATAGCACTTGACACCATCCTCAACTCCTAGCAATGGTGAGAGCTAAGAGCCTTTCAATGGCTCCCAGGGAAATGACATTCCTTATTTTACAGCAGTGTGATGTAATGGCAACTGTCCCAAAGCAACCCAAGGCTTTCTCCTCTAGGCATTTTCATTCAAGTTACATATATATTATTTACTGAGCCCTACCTATTATACAAAGGATAACATTTATCTGAGGCCAAATTCAATGAGTCAAAAAAGAATGATACAGTGTTTAGCTAACATAAGTAACCTGTAATATTAAAAAGATTAGAAGAAACTTATAACATGGATGGACTTGTCCACAACCACTATTTCTTTCAATTGCTGCTACTCTTACATACACGTCAACACAATGAGCTGCTGAAAGCCAAATGACAGAGTAACTACTCCAAGATTGGGCAGAATGCCTCCAGAAAGAAATGCCATGAACATTTGCTTGCTATGAAAACATTGGGTAAATGTTTTTAATGTTACTCTGCTTTCACATCAAGCTAGCTAGCAATTCACATGCTAAGCAAAAAACATCACATTAAACCAAGACTAAAAAATAGTATAAGGTATGATGAAGGAACACTGCTGATTTAATCAGTGACTATGTGAGCAGATTTTTTTTTCCACACTGAAGGGAGGAGCTCCTCTTTCATACCACTCTCACCTTACAGGTTACTTCTCTAAACCTTTAAGCCTATTCCTGACCCCAGTTTAGGCTAAAATGCCTTCAATAGCATTTAAAAGATAGAGATTACGGTCTCTGAATTCTGAGTTCTGCCATGTCTCAGTTACAGCAGGGAAAGGGACACCATCTGAAGCCAGTGATTCTCAGCTGTGTTCTCTGTGCATTGCAGAGATTGTCTGAAAGAAGGCAAGCCACGTACTCTATGTATTAAAATAATATCTACAAGTAAGTGTTTATTAAGTTATTTCAGCTGTAAGGCGCCTGACAACAGAAATTATAGAGTAATATTTTGTATTCAAAAGGCCAGCAAGCACAGGACTGACATTTACTGTCAAAAATAGCTCAAACCAAATGAACACAGCTAGAATCTTTCAAAGTGCCAGTGCTTGAAATGTATTGTCTAGCTCTGGAAAGAAAATAACAGAACTTTACAGTTCCCTTGGTATTTTCTGTCTTGCCTTCTTGAGTTTATTGACATATGAGCATTATGTTAATGTAACTCAAAGAACTTGTATTACTATTAATAATAGGAATTCAATGTAAATTAAAGTTAAATTAATTATAATTAATTAACTTTAGCACTTATGTACACAGTGATAACAGGGATATTGATTTCTGGTTCCTAGCTTTTAATTTGCCTCTTTAAAGTAACATGCTATTTTTTTTTTCTCTTTTTTTCTTTTTAATTAATTTTGTTCCCAGCTGTTACATGTTTGAAAACTAGTGTCACAGAAATTTATAATATTTAAAATAATAATAAATGGATCTCTTATGCTCATAAAATATAATGTTTATATTTTTCTATTTATTGCATTTCACATGTTTTCAGAATATTACGTAATCTTGGACTCATTCTTCTCTATTCTTTATTTCATATAATATACAACTAATTAAAAGAACTGTAAAATATTTGAAAAAAATATATTCTAAATGCAAGGAAATAGAACTTTCATGAAAGAATTTTACAAAACTAATAATTTTCCATTACAGAAAGACTTAGCAACAAACCAGAAGAAATTAAAAATAAATAAATAAATCAGTTCTTACTGACTTGGAAGACCTGTGTTCTGAGGATTCTTAGACTGTAGCCATGCATGATGAGTTCTTTTTGGCACTAAGAGAGACCTTATTAGAAGGTACTGTTGCTTCTTGATAGATCACAATAAATTTATGAAGGCAAGAACAATGTGCCATGTATTCTGGCACGTGCAAATGGTTTTGCATGCAGCAGTGCCTTCAAACTCAGTTGCAACTAACAGCAAAACAAAAAATTAAGTGCTTAGCACCACAAGAAACTAAGGGTGTTTAGTACCTTACAATAGCAGATCCAGTACTACTGCTGCTTACTTGTAGATTACCAAATATAAGAAGTTTATTTATCTATCAGAACTGGAAAGTAGATAGAAAATGCCTGTGCACATTCAGGGAGATACTACCGATGTATTCCTTTTCTTCAGGGACTAAAGGACATTCAGATCTGTTAGACAATCTAAGGATGAAAGATAGAGATCTTGTGCCCTTTAAAATCCCTTTTTGGTAATATCTTATATTACTTTCAGACTGAGTAGGAAAAAGGGTTGTGTGTTTGCTTTTTAAGTGTTTTACCACCTGTAAAATAGCTTACCTGAACTTCAGAGTGAAATAACAAAAGGTAAACAGACACACAGAGGTGAAGAGACCAGACATTACCTTTGAGAATCAGAGGTTACTTCAAAGATCATTCAGGCTGGTCTTTCACTTCTCAGCTGCAGGGCTGGATGGAAAACAGCATTAAAGGGAGAAAGAAGAGGACAGATGCAGACAGAAAAGGCTAGTATCTATGGCAATCTTACAGGATGTAGAACACTGAAGTCTATCAGTATGCTTTATATTTTTGACTCTGACTAGGGATTCCAGTGAGATCTTGACGAATGCTTTGTTGAAACTATCATATATTAATAAAAAAACCAACAATCCTGAAAAAAAGGTCTCTGATTTGACAGATTTGTACTTGTAGGTTTAATAATATATTTTTAAAACTTCTAGCCAATATTCCTTAGATGTATGAATAAATCTATCAACTGTGGAAAGCTTGCGTAATGGCTACTGGAAAAACAGGGTAAGAACTGGTTTCAGGTTTTAAAACTGGGTACAACTGGCTCTAAATGTTATCACTACTATTTAGTTTCTCCACAAGGTACCACATTCAGTTGATAGGCTATCATGTTACAATAACATAGCTCAAAATATCATCAAAAAACTTTTACAGAAATTAATTGTAATAATTATGATATAGTCTTGACATGATTTCTTTCTATTTACTACTAGTGAAACATAACTGACACAATTTCCAGTACACTTAATTCATCCATCAGACTGGTGTCATTCTCTGCACTCACTAGGAAGTCAAAATATGGTATTACAGTAGAATAAGGAATAGAGAGACAGAGTTGATCTGAATCACTGTTTTCACCATAAGCAATACATACATTGACTTTAACATCCAAAAATCTGTATTTTTTTAAACTCATTCTTTGGTTTAAGCATATGTAGAATGTATATTTGCCACTTTGCTCTGTAAGTTTAACACATGAAAGTATAATCTTGCTTTGAAACAATAAATTAATAAATATATACAATGTCAACACTTCAGGACATAAAGTGTTTTACTTTTTGTTGCTTGGGGTTTCTTTAATTTTATTTGTAGGATTTTTTTAAAATTTTTTTTCTCCTCACTTGGAAGATTTGCTGTACCTATTATTTTTTTTCTTAGAAATGCTCCTTGTGAAACCAAACAGTCTTCATATTAATTATCCCAAAACACATTTTCAGTGCTTTTCTGGGATGTTAATAAAAGCTGAAACACTAATTTTCAGAAATCATATGTCTGGAGCAATCTATAAAGATGTCGATTCCAAGTGACAGTCAACACATCACAGGATAAAGCCATATGTTTATAATAGAATACAGAGAGGAATTTATCACAACAGTCTTTGTAAGAAGTGCTTGCACTTGACTAAAAGCTATTGCCCATGTTTAACTAGATTCAGTCAAGTCAGATAGACTCAGATATTAAATCACAGTTTTAGTATCAACAAACCAGATACAATCTTATGCTAGAACAAGCTGTCATGCATATGTGGCTTTTAAACAACAGTGAAGATAACATTTTCAATATATAACTGCATTAATGATTGTGCTTCTCTTTAAATAAAACCTAAAGAGAAGCCATGAAAAGACTGGAAAAACACATTCCAATACATAAGATAGGAAAAGTAAAATTATTACAGACACAAATATCTGACTTACTCTGTAAGAAAAATATTTTTCTATCAGTAAATGGTATTTGTTGAGATTTTACTACTTTTACTTTTCTGAGCAAAATAATTAGAAGGATAATGGCTACAAACTTAGGCTCTATGTTTTAATATACTTGTATATTGTACCTCTATTGCACTTATTCAAGGTTCCACTTGGAATCTGATACACAGGTAGGGCAGCACAGTAAGGTTCATCCTTTTCAACTCTGAGAAGAAATGCTGTTCTGAAAGCAAGATAAAGACCACAGATTCAAATTCAAGCTCTTTTCCAGGCTGTTAAGAGAAATGCCATTATATTATTATAGGTAACCCAGGCAGCATTCCTCTGAGTTTAAAGAACACATAGCACAGTTTATAAAAGAATATATCAGAATATATTCTTGTGAATAATGGCCCCGAGCCAGTCATGTCACCAAGCCATAACTGCTTTGTTAACAGCATCTTTCAATAGTGATGCTTTAGTAAAGTATTAACTTGGCTATAATATTATTTCTGGAAGCTATCTAGCTTTTAGAAAAAGAGTACAGTAATAGCTCCAGTATGTGATTTATATTTAACTAGTAATCAAATGAGTCCAGCACAACATTTTGTCTGCTTTAGTGATTGTTGCACATACAGAATAAATAACCTATTTCATTGGTTTGAACAAGAGAGGTGTACAGTATGTCCAAAGTTTGACAGAGTGGTAAAGCTTAAAATCAATGTTCATGAGGGAGCTGAGTGGAAGTATTAAAACTGATACAATGATATGAACTTTGCTGTAATTTCTTTCTCAGTTTAGTGATACCTTCTACACCTACCTATATGATATATGCCTTAGACCTGTTTTGGATGCTGGATTTTTAATTTTTTTTCTTCTTGCTGTAGTGTTTTTTTGGTTTGTTGTTTTGTTTGCTTTCTTGTTTGTTGGTTTTGGTTGGTTGGTTGCTGGGTTTTTTTTAAATCTAATTCAGCTGTTAACTCCAAGCACTGCTCTCTTCATTCATGCACAGATTTAAATATTCAGATTTTTAAAGCATCCAACTGCTATGTTTTTAAGGAAATTAAACTCCCTCTTCACCAAAGACAACTCTGAAGTAAATATTCAAGTGTATCATTATAGATCATTTAGAGTAAGGTTTTAATCCTATCAGAAGTAAAATTACCAAACAACAAAGTGAATTAAAATACTGCCAGTAAGCTTTTGAAATTACAGGATATATAGCTCTTATTCATCTGCTCCTGACTGTCATTTCCTAGTAAAAGCTGTACTGAGTGATATTTGTGCAGCCTGCATGAGACCATGAAATCAAAGCTTCCTGCATCGTACATCAGGTGTGATGCTTTCACATAAACGTATTCCTTCCACTGAAGCACATCTTCATAGATCCTTCAACCATGGAGTAGCTTCCAGATGGAGTGGAGGTTTCCAAGATAAGGCAATAACTTTTCTGCTTAATAATAAAGTAATGGGTAGATGAAAGCTCATTTTTTCCCCACGACTTCTACATATGATTCATTGCTCTTTTGCAAGTGAAGCTATCATTCTTATGACCCAAAATCAACAGTGATATTTCATAAAAGTGTGAAGCTCATGACATTGACAATCTTTACTTTTCTGCCCTTGAATACTGTTATTTTTTCTGCTTTTGTGCTATATTATTTAAAAAGTAAAATAAGTATAAGTGAAATTTTTTATTATGAAAATAATTTTTTGTCCATTTTACAACATATTTTTGATACATTTCTTGCTGAGAAGACAAATAAAAATTTGACAAATTTCCACAGGAAGATACCTGATTTCTAAGAAAGCAGGTAAAAG
This sequence comes from Chloroceryle aenea, assembly GCA_013399075.1. Taxonomy (NCBI): domain Eukaryota; kingdom Metazoa; phylum Chordata; class Aves; order Coraciiformes; family Cerylidae; genus Chloroceryle; species Chloroceryle aenea. Next base: position 191,809 of record VWZY01009101.1, read on the forward strand.
AGATTCCTTCATGCCTTGTTTCCTCTGGATTTTCTTAACTTTTTCTTTATTGTTTTTCTCTCTATTACTCTTCAAGACAGAGAAAAATAAGCAAATATTCAATTAAAATAAAGCAATAGATTTGAAGCTTCTAAAATAAAATTACATTTCGCCATCTAAATTTGAATTTTAATGCTGGCAATCCCATAGGTGCCACCCTAACATGGGTGGTACTCCTTTAAGTCTATTGAATGCCTGCAGTTTTGTTTCTACAAACATTCTGGCATGAGCCTATTTTTTCAGCATCGGCTCAGATTCTATGTTGTGTTTTGTGTCGTGTTTTTCCCCAGTAAAGATCAAGGAGCTAAGGATTTCTCTGTTGTGTCTCCTGAGGTTTTGAGTAGTGATTCTCAGAACAGAACTGATAGAGTTAATTCTTCAAAAAAATATTTTTTTTTCCATTGTTTTTTCCAGTTTCAGACACTAAAAGGAAAAGTGGTTTGGACACCCTCAGAGCTATAAGTTTGACATATAGCAGGATGCCAGGGACCCCACAGCTTCATCTTCATTTCTAAGAAGTGCTAAGTCCATTCAGCAAAGGGGAATCTTAACACAACAGAGTGTTTCTGAAGTTTCTGAAGATAAAGGCCAGCTGTGTCCACAAAAGAAAGGCTGCCTACTTTCTTGGTCATGCTCTGGGGTACATGGATCCATGTACTTAAAGGTTTTCAGTGAAGTACTTCACTGACTCAGTGATGTCTCCTGCCTGGCTCCTGCTGTGAACAGTCATGCCAAGAGCATGCATTCCACCATTTTCCTCAGTGGTTCTGGATCCCATCTGAAGGCAGGTACATTTCTTACTGCTTGTATGTGACTCAGGTCCTTCACAGAGGGTGTCTTCCCCTTCAGGCCTGCTGGACAACACCTGTTATCACTCTGAATTTGGATTTTCCTTTTGACTGATAGATACATGTTGAAAGTTTACCATACTTACCTTGAAGTAGAAACATGGCAATACTGACTTTTTTTTTTCCTGTTTTTGATTTCCTAGCTTTAGACCATATTTTTCATGAAAATTAATGCATCTATTACTGTATTTTTAGAAATAATTACAGTATTTTACAGAAAGACTGATTTTAAACTTAATAGAAACTTCAAAAATATACAGATAAAATGAAAATTCAGTTTGCTTTTCATTAACATGTTTAACAGTAGTAATGGAGGTACATCTTTTAAACAAAACGTTGGTTTAAGGCAGGCAAAACACTGTATTTTGCAATTATTAGAGCTAAGGACAAAATCTAATTTCAGATGCATCTGGCAGTTTTCATTTGAATGTGTTCACCTTCTCACGAGGCTGAGTAAGCACATGAAAAGATGCTATTGTGCACATGGTCTTTTAAAGTTATAAAGGATGCAGAAATACCTGATATCTGTCATAGTCAGGGAGTGCAAATGTGCTTCATAAAGTTCTAGTAGATTCCTAAATAATGTTAATACACCTTTGAATTGTTTTGATAAACTAATAATGAGACCTCTCTCAACACAGGGATGAACTGGGACTAAATAATTATTTTGTGTTGGGTCATAGGGTTCATGTGAACTAATATCTACAGGCAAGACAAATCATCTCACCTGTGGCCTGAACCAGTGACTTCAAAGCTGAATCATTGATCCAGTATTCCAATTAGCTCTCTTCTGTAGGTGGATAATCCTTTAACATCAGGACAATCTTGGACTGTCTCAGCTTGATGCCCCTTTTCATCACTGCCAACAGTTGCAATCAACCTACTGTTCCTGCAGCAAACAGTTCCAGAAGCCATTAGTGCTTTTACAGATCTCAACAGACAGTGTTGCTGAATATTTGCAAACAACTGTTACATGTGATTAGTGTCAAACCAGCCTACTAAACCAAAATATTCTGAAAAGGAAGATTTAAGGCATGAGAATCATAGTGCCATTGAAAAAATACTTATTCCCTTTTAAATGGAATACTAACCTTCCCAACATAACATTTTAATTTTTATTTTACTATGAACTGAAAGTAGCTTTGGAATAAGTAGTAATAAATGCCACATAGCTATGCAATATTCCTGAGCACAGAGGTAAATGTAAGTAGATCTATAAAATCAAAGAATGCCAGCAAAAACAAATGCTGCCAAGTTCACATTTTTACACTGATAAATGACTTCACATTTATCATAAAAGATATTATAAAGAAAAAGAAACTCCACTATATGTAATTTAAGAACATTATCCCATTATCTTTATGTTCTCTTAATCTTTCTCAGTTGCACCATACAGATTAAAGTTGACATTTTAAAAAAAACCTTTTTCATGATAGTCAAAATATCTCTCATGTACTGTGTAGGCCCTAAAAAGCTGACCTAAAAGAAAATTCCCTACTCTGGTAGCTACATTGTGCTTAATATTAGCATATTACAAAATGAAAGGAAGACATCTGTAGGCATTCTAGTTTGAGGGCATCATTTATGCTCGCATCCAAAAGCTGTGCTTGAAGTCTGAACTTTCATCCCTAAAATGGTTTTAGAGTTGGTTATAAAATGCCAGAGCAGTAGGACTGCATCCTTAGTATTGAAGTACTAGCACTTAAGGGTAGATTACAGCCATAATGAGGATTCCTTAAGCAAAGGAGAAATTGTCAGTCATAGCACACCTCATCAGAGGATAGGTTTCCACTCACCTACAGTTATTATCATCTGCTGTCTGCTCCTCAACCCCTTTTTCCCTGCTGAAGATTTCCTCTTCTGTTGCTTTGCACAGAGACGAGGACTGGCGAGTCTTGATTCCATCATCTCTCTGGCTCTGTCCTCTTGCTAGCCACTCATGGAAAGAGGTGAAATAAGCCCATGCACTGCTTTTCCTTCACACACTCTGAACCAATCTGAGCCTGCAAATAAGATGATCTTCAATTGTTTGAGGAATGGTATTCCTGAGCTCAGTGACTGGTAATGCTAGTCTTCAATATTTTCAATGTCTGCAAGCCACATTAGAAAATCTGACTGATTTTATGAATGCTTATATGCTACTATAAGTCAGGATTTTTGCCTTAAATATGAAATATTTGTTAGCTGAATGTTACTTGCCTCCTCAGCTGCATAATACAATTTTCATTATTTACTATGATACCAACTTTTTAGTTGTCCTAAAGAATTGTGCTTAAGAAAACTAAACATTGCAGTTATTAAACTATGGGGTTTACATCATAATAATTCAGCAAAAAGGAACTGAATTCAACTAATAGTGTGGTTGTGCTGCAAGGGGAAAACAATCTGTAGCAAGACATCAAATTGGTTTCAGGAAAGAAAGCTGAAGAGCCCACGCCAAAGAATGCTGCTGCTGCATTGTGTTTGCATTTCTGTGATGGGATTTACATAACTCAACATGACATTATATTGGCTAAGACACAAATCTAGTCTTTAATCCAACAAGACGCACAGAGCTTGCTGTGTTGTGTCACCAAGATCCCCTCTGCCAGGCTTCAGTATCTTGCCCAGCCAAATACAATCTTTATGCATATTTATCCATTTAATACTTGCTCCATGTTACTTACTGCCTGCATGCCCACGAAGTTACAGTGTACAGATACAAAATGCTCTCTTTTCAGATGAGTTATTTGCCATTGATACACGCGCCGAAATGGCAACTGCAATTCTGTTTACACAGTGAATGAAAATATTCCTTTCCTTTATTGGATCATCATTGCCCTTTTAATCTTTTTGCTTTCTGTCATTCCCCTCCTATTTACTGGGAACTTAATGAGTTTTTAGCAAGAACACTGTTAGAATCACAATCTGTCCCTTAAGCACACCACCAAAGATGTACTTCTGCAGAACGCTAATGAAGAATGCAATTGCAACTTGGTGCTGCAGAGAGAGTTCCAGTTCTGTAGGCTGTGTAATAATTCTGAAAGAAAATACTTACCTGATACTTACTTAGACTGCTCAAGTTTTGCCTAAAACTTCGCTTCACAATTACTGCTGCAGCCCTTCACTGATTCTCTGTCAGAAACAAAACTGCAGTCTCCCTGAGGAAAGGTAGATGCACAAATTTGTTTCTAAGCTTATGAGTGCTATGAATAGCAATATCAATAATGCCATTAGGCTGGTCAGTGTCAGCTTACAAACAATATAAGAGCAAAACAGTCTAGTGTTTTATGCTAAAACCAAGTTTGCATTCAAATTTTGCCTTTTACAGACACAATTATCATTTAAAAATGTCAGCGTGATAAAGATGTTCCCTATCACTCATTCTGAGTACAAGAAATACTTATGAACTGCCCACAGAGAAGACAAGCAATCTTGACTTAAATGTATAAAGCCAGTCATTCTCAATTCTTCCACTGAAGGTTCTTTAAAAATTTTCCCTCATTTTGTTTGATATCACCATCTCTCATCCCTCCACCCCACACACATATTTTTGTAGATGTTGTTGGTCATTTTGTAGTAAGACTATTCTTTAGACTATAAAAATTGACATTCTTTCTATGCTATGTCCCTTCACTCATAAATTGGAATGTGTTTGATATTTTCAGTCCCACAAAATTACCTGAACTTCCTTTTGAATCCATCAAATCCTATCGTGTCTATAGAGATGATCTTCAATCTCTGTTTCATATTTACAGTTTATGATCTTGGTGATTCTAAGACAGTTCCATTGTTTTGCTTTCCTTAGAAACCTGTCTTCAATTCGCAGGGCAAATTTCAGAGTCAGAAAATCCTTTCCCATTTCTTACATTCATACCTTTCCCTTTAAAGCAGATGCTCTTTCAGCTTCCACCCGTAATTCCCAGAGTTAAACTGAATTTATAGCTACAGAAAATACAGTACTTGAGACTTAGTCCACTTCCTTGCCTGAGAAATTCTCCCAAGACTCTCAGTTGGCAATGCTGTTTGGTCATCTAGATTGAAGTGATCTAGTGATCCTAAATTAGAATGGAAAATACAAAACTGCATTGTAAAAAACAAAACAGTACCCCAAAATGACCAGTATAATCCATTCTTAAAACTAGCATGCTTGTATTTTTCAAAGTTCTCTGCACAGAGTTCCCTGTTCAGTCTATTTTGAGGTAACAAGATGGCTGGTGACTAGGCATAATTAGATTCAAGTAAAAATAAGCTGCAAGAAATGCATCATTTTCCTGTGCATTCATGGGTTAGGTTCAGCTCAATTGTGGAAAACCCTTAAAGCTTCCCTCTGCTATTGAGAAAAGGTTGAGGTCAGTTGGAGCACTCCAGCTAACACTGCATGGATTTAAATTACTCTGGGTAACAGGTTCATTCTCAGGAAGGGTTTGTTAGTTAAGGGTTCACTTCCCCATATGTTCTGTCAGACTCCAAGTCTGTTGAGCATGGTGCAGATTTCCATTCTCACACACTTTTCTCATATTTGGAACCCTTCTGACTGTTGCCTTTATGCATATCCTTTATTTCTGTAGGAATAAAAATAGAGGTATATATTATATACTTAATTCAAATGCTTGTTAGAAGAGGCAAATTCGAATAATAGAGTGGTTGAAAACTTAGGAACATTCAAGAATCTCTACGAAGAAAAAACATAACACTGGAACTGGAACTTTCTGAAAGGAAATAGCATTATGTTGCTTTGAACTGAATGAGATGCACTACAAAGTCACAATAAAGAAAATTAAAACCCCCAAACTCATAAGCTGTTACTAACATCTGTCACCACACAGTATCCCAGTAACTATACCTTCATAGCAGTTTAGTACATCTTCACTCTAAACCACCATCTGTTCTCAGCTATAAAACTGCATTTGTAGTGTTAGGGGAAAGGGTGTTTCTCAAGTCAGAAAATATGTATATATGAGTTGTGATAACAAAAATGTACGTTTAAAGTACTGTATTAGTTTATAAACAAAATAATCCTATTAGCTGAAAAGATTCTAAAATGGCTTCTTCAGAAACTCCTGGTTCAGGAGTTTCTCTGCAATGTCAACTTGCTGAGACTTCCATAAAGTGGAAGTCTAGACTTCTCTCAGACATTCACAAGTGCAAATATGCTTATAATTCAGAAGATCCAGTTTCCAAATATGTTCGAAAGTTCATTTTTTTGACAAATCCATAGACAAAGTGACTTTCTTAAAAAATGGCATCCAAAGCATAACTTCAGTCTCTAGCAAGTTCTATGTAATAGAACTACTTACCTGTACATTTCCCATGAAATGACTGATGAGAGCAACCAAAAGCTAACACAGAAATAAATTAATCTATCAGCAGAACAGTTCTTGCTCTTTGCTGCCTGTGACTAACATCTTGGTCACATCACACTCAAAATTGAAGTTGGTTTGTCTTTTCAGATTTGGCATAAAGAAGTATTTAATTAGTAAGAAACTGCAATAATATAGGGACTCTGCAAGAGTTTAACATTTTTTTGCTGCTTCAACCAAGGCAACTGTGCTACATCCCAAATGCTGCATTGATTGGTGGGTTTGGAAAAAAAATAATAATATTATTAGTGTTTATACAGTCATGCACTAAAAAGATAAGGAAGCAAAGGGGAACTATTAACATTCAGAATTAATTTGGAATTAGAGTTGTCATAAGGAGTGTGCTTTTAAAAATGAAAGCTCTGGTTGATGGAAATGTTCTTCTGTTTGGGAAAACAGCATTTCAGCCTCTGGACTGGTGAGAGTACACCCAGAAGAAAACAAAACAAAACAAAACAAAGCTTTCAACGGGGGAATGGCTGAAACAAACAGCATGGGAATTGTGCTCCCTAAGACTCAGTGCCTGCCACTAATACTGAACAATAATACTGGGGTTGCAAGACAAGGAAATTATTCATTAGGAATGTTTGGGCCACAGCACATTCAAAACAATCAGATCTGGCAGAACTGAACAAACTGAGGTGCATCTCAGCACTTTACAGTGACATTCTCTGCACTATCCATAGCTTCATCCACTTCCCAACTACGTTTAGTTGTGTCTGCAAGTGACCCTTTAAAGAATAAAGAGCATGACTCTGTCATGGGCATTGCCATGAAAACTTTCATTACAGGAGCTTTCGTAGGTAGAATTCTGAATCAAAACTAGGGAACAACTGGTCTACAATAAATAGCTTGATCACTAGAGTATTTTCCATGCAAGAGAGACTCACATTGAATTTTGCAAGACAAGGAAAATCTCTCAGGCTTGACATAGTCTTACATTCAACACCACACTATCAATGATATTACTACTTGGGAATTTCCCACTTCCGTCATTTTCAGAGAAGATGGAAGTAGAATTACCTTTCAAGTACTGAATGGAATACATGTATATACACATATATAGATATATATGTATATTTGCACATAGATGTATATGCATATATTTATTAATGTAGTAAAAAGGAGAAATATTTCCACCAATCTTTTTATAAAAAATCCAAAACTAAGCAGAATCATGAGAGAAATCATAGAGCTGATTATGAAAATCAGTATAAAAGGTTTGTAAAGTTAGTTTGAATTACAGATATTAGAATTTGGAAATAATTTTATATTAATGGAAATATTATTTAACCAGAGAATGCCCAACAATAACTGAAGAAATCAAGATGTTTTGAGTCTTTTCATCAGTAAGATCCAATACTGAGATAGCTTTTCTATGGTTAATAGTCACAACAAACCAAACTTGTGAGCAGCTGCTAGAGAAAATAGCTTATTGATGTTATGCTGGGAAAGAACACGAGTCTTGCAATCTGTGCAGCAACCAGACACAATAAAAACTGTACATTTGATTTTAGATGAAATATTAGTTTAAAATGTTTACAATTGTAGTACAGCCTTTATTCTATATTTCTTTCATTACTATAACTTTGTAGAAACAACTTTTGAGCTTCCAAACTAAGATAAACAATAGTGTAAGAGAGACAAGTTAAAATACATAATAGATGGAAGAACAGGTGCATCAGAAAGTTTTGGATTTTAGACAGATTGCAAAACTGAGATATTTGGATGTGATTGGGTTATAAAGTCTAAGCAGAGGCAATGCAGGGAAACAAAATTAAAGCAAACTGTTCTATATTTGATAAGTATTATTGTTGTGACTTGAAATATTAGATACTATTATAGAAACATTTGGGTGGGAGGGTGAACATGACTGAAAGAAGATATAGGGAAACTTCCCTCATTTACTAATTTTTACTCCTGCTACTGTGCTTGTTAATAATACCAAAGTTACATTATCCTATATTATGAACAATTGCATCTCAAAATGCACTTATACCAAGACAACAAAGCTTCCTTAGACATCAGTTGAAGTACCTGAATGAAAAAGATGTTATCTCATTTATCCCAGCCAAAATCTAAGCTCTGGAACTCACCTGCTTCTCTTTTACCTCTTCAAAACCCCTTAAAACATCCATCTAATTTCCAGTAGCTATTGTTTGATTCTCAGCAGATTTACTGTCTTAGAGAGGTGACTCAGGAGGGTCATAGCAGTGCAGGAGTGGCCATTACAAAACCAAGACTGTCAGCAAAATGAGGAAGGAATATCAGATATCAGACCCAGATATTCAGCTACAGCAGAGTAATTTTCAGGGAAAATAAAGCACATCCCAGTGCATCTAGACATCTTTAAAGTTCCCCTGTTATTCTGTGCTTCCAAGAGAGTTTTTGCAAAGCCAAGATGGACTGTTACATCAGTTGAGAACTGACAGAAGACTCCTCATTTCCTGATTACTGTGCAAATATGTGAACTGGATTACATTCCTTTTGTCTGGTTGTGGTCCCTTATACTGCTACAAGACTGATACCACAATCAGATTTTACATTTCAAAGGCTTTGTGCTAGGAAAAAGATACAAAATCTAATTGGCTTAATCCTATGAAGGGATTGAAATTGCTAAACATCTTTCAACCTTATTGGCTTAATAAGAAGGTACTAAGAAAGTTACAGTAGCTGTTCAACATGTGAAGTGTCTCTAAAAATTATCACGCCTAAAATAATGTGTTCAAGCAGGTAGGGATGCTGGAGATCTTTATTACCAGAATAAATACTAGTATCTGCTCAGTTTCCTTCTGCTCAAAATCCATGGTGTCTCTGCTAATGCACTCACATCCCTCACCTCACCAGCTTAATGAGTTTTGGTTACCCACCAGTGCTGTTACTTCTCTCTGCATTGCCTAAGTTCTTGTCCATATTGTGGGAAAAGATTGTCCTACATCTATAGGTTGTAGATGCTTACACATATAGCAGATCTTTATTTCTTGTTGTCATTTCAAGTCAAATTAATTTGAAGACTTTATAAAGCTTTAAATGCTCAGGTATCCTAAACCATAGTTAATTTTTTTTAAATCCCATCATTTCAAATCCACAGTATGTGGTTTCCCTGCTATGTATGAGTCTAATCACAGAGCTCTGTAATGTTACTATTGGGATATCCTTGCAGCAAGTGACACATTTACTAATTAGAATAGTGGGGCAAATTTACTTAACTCATTCTTTAATCAAGAGAAAAACTCCTGATAATGTGAGTTTTGTAGAAGCAAAGACTGGCTAGGGATTTGAAGATTTGGCCTGAAATAAATGCAAACAAAGAAAAGCAACAGGGAGAAATATTTTTTTTTCCTTCCTACTGGTGAGAATCTATTCTGACCTGCTATGCACAACCTTCTGCTCTATCCATATCCAAGACCTAGACACTGGATATTTATTGGACTGCACACAAAAGTACATTGTACCATAAGCATTTTTTTTAGTATGGTTGATTTTTAAGTATATTTCCATTCAGTTTATTCATGATTAAGATGACTAAACTCTTGAGCTTTAGACTACTTTAAATTATCCTCATCTTCTATCACATGGACTTTTTTCAAAGAGATTTAAATTTTTTGACATTTTAAAAGTATTGCATTTTAGTTACGTACCAAGTATGTAAGGTCAACACTTAAGCACTAATGCCTGACAAAAGTATAAGTCAAATATTTCTTAGATGGTTTAAGCATAAGTAAAGGATGAAATATAAGTTCTTTGAATTAAGTTGCAGCTTGAATTCATTTACAATGTTATGCAGGTTGCTGTAGAGAACCTTCTAATATACTCTCAGTGTTAAATTTCAAGAAAAAAATGCTGGTATTTTCACTCTGAGATTGAAAATTGAGTTAACCTTTAAAAAGAAAATCTTAATTTAAAGAAATGTATTAATTTCATATATATTTGTACTGTAAAAACAAAATCAAATTACCAAAATTTCTCATGTAAAATATGTATTATCATAAGTCATTGAAGAGGGAGGAACGAATGAAGTGAGTTTTACAGAGTATGTACATTTAAGCTCAAATGTTGCAAGAATTATTAAGTATTGCTCACCATTTTGAGTTCCTAATTAAAAAGACTGTAAACAAGTTATCACAGAATAAGTCAAGATAAAAACTTGCAGACTTCACCGATTTTAGTGAAATAAACAGTGCTGACCAAACTGGAATGTAGTTATATCCAAATTCATAAAATTTTAGAGTTTTTCCAATACTCTTTTAGCCTTTGTCAATTAGTGGTCTCCCAGGCAATTCACGGATATTATGTCAGCCAAAGTGTTCCAGGGACCATGCTCAGTGGGCGGTTCGATTGCAACCACTCAGCTTTGGTGGCCAAGACACTTCACACAAAACCCATAAATGAGATTTTCCACATCAGGTGGCCTCAGTTCCCAAGAGCTCTTCAAGACATATCTAGTTTACTAATATAAACAGAATTACATGTTAAGCTAAAGGCATTCAGCTTTTAAATAGTTCTGTACATTTTAAATATCAAATGTTTTAAGTGGATCAAACTGGACACCTCAGAGTGATGCATTACCAGTTAGGGTATTTGTCCTGTAAACCTTTTCTAGACTACGTGCCATGCAGAGAGTTTAAATTTAGTTCTTGCTATTTCAGTGGAATCTAGCCTGGAATATTGACTCCTTCACTAATTATCTCCCTTTTATGTTAATTATAAAGGAAGCATCTATCACTTCTTCATTTAAAGAAAACCTCCTAATCGAAGAACAATGTCAGTCTTTTGATTTTAAATACAATTCAATTAACTGTTATAGCAAAATGGAAGAAAAGATGCTCACAATTTATGTTTTAGATTATTATTATTTTCTATTTAATTCCAGTACAATACTGCTCTGGAATCACTACTGCAGTGGATTTTAATTTGAGTTGGCCAAGTTACTACCTACAAAGTCAGCATCATGAATTTGGTTCAACTTTCTGCTAAAGAGCAGATGTGAACAGAATTTGAATTTTATTAATATTTGCTTAGATCATGTAGGCAAACAAATTTCAGCCAGTAGTTCTTGATTAATTGTTCCCTTTCCTATTCAGTCTTTATTATTGCTCTGTGTGCTGTGAGATTGGATATCTAAATTAAAATATTTCTGAAGCAAAGCAAAAAAACAGAGCTTCTATATTTTTTCAGAGAAAAAGAAAAATTGAAAAATAATTAACATTAATAATTCATTTACATATTGATATTCTTTCTCCAATGTAAAATTGAGTATTGGTAATTCCACAGAAACATTTGCACAAAGAACTTGGAATATTATTATATACATTATACATTGTGTGACTATTTGTCATTTGAGCAACTACTGTCGATATTTTCTTATCTATTCTGGTGGAATATGATTGTCAGGTTTATAAGACTCTGTAAATATATTTTTTTATGTTTAGAATGTTAAAAAAAAACCATTATTTGCCTTAAGAAATAGTGGATAACACCCCTGCCATGCTATTTAAAAAAAACCTGACTTTCCAAATAGTTTCAGTTTGATATGGTAAAATCGTATCTGAAACTGTTACATCTGGCTGATTTTTTCTTTATTTTTGTATGTAACTATTTCTGTTTGGTTTGTGATGGTTTGTTTATTTTTTAATTTTTTTTTTATTATTTTTTTCTCTTAGATTCATTAGAACTCTGCAGCGTGGGCTCTGCCACAGCTCATTTGTCCACAAAGTACCATAGCCTCTCTCTAATTGAAAATCATCATCTTTTTTCTCACATTTAATGAACTCACTAAACAGTACCTATCCAAACAGAATTACATGTATGCTTTCAATTCACTGGTCTTGTAATCTTGTTTTTCTTAAAGGCAGTGTTTTTCCTGAACTTCGTTTTTTTCTTCTAAACAAAAAGTTCAAACTTCTTGCCTGACATTTACTTTTCCAGTTCAAATCTTCTGAGCTCTCTGTTGCTGAAATATAGTTTAGTTAGGTCTATATTTTTGCTATGTTATTGTACATTATCATATTAACTGTAGGTTAGATTTAATAAAAATAGGGAATACAATATCTTCAGGAGAGATACTGCTACTGGGGATTTTCTGCAAGTTGAGACGTCTCCCCGCAACCTTGAGTGAGACACAGATATTGCTGTCCTTGCTATTTGTAATCTAAACTTTCAAGCAGATGAAAACATTTCTACCCTGAGTACGACCCAGGCAGATGTTTCTATAAACTGCACATTTCATACAAAGTAAAAAAACTAAGATTCTGCAATTTAATGTTCCTGCTTCCAAGCAGGCGACTAAGAACTGCAGTGCCCTAAATTTAGATGTCTTCATAACCTATTGATTTAGGCCTAGGTATTTTTTTGTAGTTCCTCTAGGCCAAGAAAAGTATTGCAACTCAGGATAACTGAAACATAGAAGAGGAGTTTAAAATAGGTGCAATGGTAATTACCGTGGAACTTAGAAGTATTTCTGGACAGAACACATTAAAAGTGAAGCTTTTAAGAAAGGTATCACTTTTTCTGACAAGCTTCTAAAATCATTGGACACAGACCTCTGCTCCAGAAAAATCACAAGACTAAGAGCCCTCTACTTTCTGAATTCCTGTCTGAAAAAGCACTTTTCTAAAACTGATTACCATGGCAACTCCTATTAGGTACTTTATTAGCTAAGTTGCAGCCAGGGAACAGATTACCCTATTTCATATAATCATGTCTCGGGTAAGTAAGGTTGAATAATCAATGTGGTGCAATTTTTAACCAATTTATTTAAAAGGTTTCACGGCATATTTTTGCCTGAAAAGTATAAATGAACTTTTCAGTAATATTAAGGGCACCAAAAGGTCACCATGCTATTTTTCTTGTATTACCACATGCAAATTAGTGTTTTAAGTAATGGTCCTAAATAAATAGAAAAAGAAAAAAATTACAAGGCTCTCCCCTTGACAAAATACTGTATTTTTCATTGCCAAAGAAAACTGCATTCACAAAAACAATTAAACCAAATAAAAAAACCAAAGGACTGAACAGCATAGTAACAGAAAAAGTAAGAACCTATAAAAAAATTTAAAAGTACTGTGTTTAGATGTCATTTAGTGGACAAGAGTATCCATAAAAATCCCATTCCACCTTGAAGCTTGATTTCTGGGTGTCCCATCGATCTGTGGAAGAACTTTAGTGGTGTATTCTCAAAGTACCAGAAGGAGAAATAAATACTTATACAGTGCTTCGAATGTTTCTCATTTTTATCCTACCTCTGCCACACAGGCTTAAAAACTTCCCAAGTAAGTGCTTGTGACACTATTTAGATTTAATTTTCTTATGCAGCAAATACCTAACAATGTCCTTTTGTATTTTATTTTCAAGATAGAAGAGATATTTAAGAGATATTAAGATATTTAGCTACTTCAAAAACTAATATATCAACCTGGTTTCAGAGACTATCCTCTTTCCCAAGTCCATCTTGAATGTTAATCTACAAATAATTTTAAGTACCAAAGAAAGATAATTAATATATCAGCTGAATTCACATAGCACTCAAAATTCCTGCTTTGAATTGAAACTATGCTTAAAAAAAGTTAAATGCAAAAAAGAAACTATCAAGAAGAATCATGATTATTCAGATGAGCTTTACAGATGTGCTTAAATGATTTCCCTGAGAAGCATCGAAAAGCATTGTAAATATCATTCATATTATCTGTACAAACTCTGTAGGGAATAGAGGGGAAAATAGTGAGAGACCATGTAATGGAATGAGCAAAAGCTCACATAAACACAGATGTACAAATATATGTTTAGGCTGATGAAAGTCAGAAACTCAGGTAAAAGTCACCTTTAAAAAATGATCCAGAATATCTGCAAATTGGAAACTAGGATTCAATAGTGTAGGTCTTCATGATGAAAGTATGAATAAGTGCAGGTACGTGAATCATCATATCTTGTTCAGCAGTTTCATAAAGTAATTTTAGTTGCAGTTTACAGAAGTACTTCTCATGCAATACTAAAAAAAAACCAAAAGCAAAATACCCAGACTTAAACCCTATCATGTATTTTCACATCCTGACAGAGATTAAAATGATCACTGTCTTCTGTATAAGGACTTCTATCTCATTTAATTTTAATTTTTTTTGTTATGTATATGATGAGTAGATAAACAAACATGAAATTAGGAACAAAATATTACTCAGAAACAGAAGGATAAAAAAACCATGATAGATCTTGGTAATAAAAGCTTGGAGTCAGAATATTTTTCAAACCTTAAAGAGAAAACGACAACAGGCTTCTTGTTTTCCTTTTCCATGCAAATACTGATCAATTAAAACTCTGATTGTATACTTGCAGTTTATTTGTAGGTTTAGGAGAATAAGATGGCTGCCCTCCAGGCATTCACTAATGGTATTATTCTTGACAAATTTCTCTTTCCTCAGGCTATTCAGAGGATATGAAGTACTCTGAAGGTTGATTTATGCCTGACATGAAGCTAAAGTCTAGAATACTTCTCTAGCAGACAAGAAAGATAATATTTTACTTACTTCATTAGTCTGCACAAAGGAAAGCTGAAGACAGAAATTTATACTAGTCATTGGAGCTCAGAGATCCTAATTACATTTAGTATTGAGATTCAGAGAAGGGATGAAATCATCAGTCTAGTGAAATTGTTTATTGTTGTTGTTTTTCTTCTAATAATAAGATGCCAGATGGAAATCCCTCTCTATATTAGCCACCTAATTTTAATTGAGTTAACGAAGATTTCTTATTGCTTCTATTAAGTGATACACTCATTTGCAGAAAATAAGTTATTCCTTCTCCAAATTATTTAACAACTTGTTCTTAACTTGGAAATTCTAAGAAGTTAAAAAGTCTCTTTAAAGCTCTTTTTTCTTAGTCACACTGCGGAACCAGAGCAAGCATCTCCCCTCCTTAAACATCTGAGATGAACTACTTGCTGGACACACTGGCATAGCTCCCCTCAAAATAGTGATACAGCTGTCGGAAGAAACTGCAGCCTTTTCCTTGAGAGCTTATTCAAAACTTAAGATTTACACTAGCAATATGAACAGAGGAAAAATTAACTCTTAACTAATTCTGTATTTTTAAGCTCATAATGTTTTCCTGCACAATTTTATAGGGAGACCTGTGATGGCTAGGTTCTTTATATTTTTATTTCCTATTTGCTCTTTACACAATGTATTTTTATTTTAAAATGCAGCACTAAAAATATGACCTGTTTAATTGTCATTGGCTGTGAACTTTGAACTACATACCATCTACTAGAAAGGTAAAACCCTTGCTGGCTGCCTTTGAGCAGCAACTGAACATGGGGAGTCTCCTTCTCTGGAGACACTCAAAACACACCTGGATGCTTTCCTATGTGACCTGATCTAATTGATCCTGCTCTGACAGGGGGGTTGGACTTGATGATCTTTTGAGGTCCCTTCCCACCCCTAACATTCTGTGGTTCTGTGATGTGCAGATTTCTCAGCTACCTGCAGAAGGGGCAGGACATGAAACACAAACAGGGCAATAAGCCTTCAAGCAGAGAGTGAGAGTAGAAAGTAAATCATTAGGAAACAAAGTAGAAAAAGATTAAGCAGCTTGCATTTTTCACTTGTTTCCTACTCCCTCCTGGCCTTTTTTTTAAAAAAAAAAAAACAACAAACATCTGTCCCTCCAAAAGGGAGAGATTACTGTTAATATGCATCAACTCATAACTTATGCTTAAAGCACCTGGAGAATTTTCTTATCATGCAGCGTGCTATTTAAGAATAGGAAGTAGCCACAGTCCCAAGATGGTTAGGCAGGTGAATCAACCCTTTTTAGAAGGGCAGCCCATCCCCATTTCAGATCTTTTTAGATGAAATCAAAATAGTAATCGGTACTTACCAGGAGAGATGAACACAGCTGGGACACGTGAGTTGGAATTACCCAGAGGCATATGGCAGTGGAGCACACAGGAAAGCTGTAACTAGGTGCCCCATGCTCCTAGTCTGTAAAGGTCTAAAAGATTATGTTCAGATTTTATAAGGATTGTAATTAATTATTAAGGAATAACAAGGATGATCACAAATTTTCATAACAAAACAAGAAATTAACATCTTTTCAGTGGCTACACAAATAGAAATTCAGTTGGCATATCAGAACTGCATTGTAGGTAGTGTTCTCAGACCCTATTCTGGTGAATACTGTACACAGCTCATGACTTGGCTGTTTAAGATTGATAAAAGCCAAAAGCTCCAAAGTTATTTCAGATATGCTGGATGAAACTAAAATCTAAAAATGTATAGTAAGCCCCATTCATTAAATATGCATTAATATTTTCAATAAAAGCATTTAACTTAGGCACTACACTTGTGGAAAACATATAATATTAACAGAATTTAGAAGTGGTAAGCTGTTCATAGAGAGTTCTGTATTTGAAAGGAAATTTGGTTATTGTCTGTCTACACAAAAATCACACGGGATGGTTTTGGAGACATGCATTTTTCTGATCCTGAAAAGACAGATTTGCAGACACGCTGAAGTTGTTGACCCAGCTGGCTTCAAATTCTCCAGTGTTTTCAATGGATCTTGTCAAACAATAGGCCAGCCACACAGACTGATAAAACAGCTGTGGGACAGGATCAGGTAGTCAAGCAGCTCTGTATGTCATGACTTTCAGAACCAAGCACTCATGTGAAATGACAGAAGAGTACTTCAACACTTGCCTGAGATTTCTCATCTTTCATGATATATCTAATTTTTACTATTAAACGCCTCTGACTTAAACTTATGTGGCTCTCAATGGCCTTTAATATAAAAAGTAATAGTCTGTCTCAGTTTCAAATCTTGCTGAAGATGCAGAAAACATGCTTTCCACAAATTAGATGCTCCCAAGTATGCTTTAAATCCCTCTTCTGAAGGACTCTGAAGCAGGTACTTGTGCACAGACACAGTACCTATAATGCCATCCTGTGGCTCCTGAACTAGTTCATGCATTCATGAAAGCTAGCACTTTTTTTTTTTCATTTTAATACAGAAATAATTGAAATATCGCTGTATTATTTCTAAATGTCTAGAAGGATTATTGTGCTGCTCACCAATATAGTCCAGATGTACCTGTTCAGAAGGAAAGGACAACACATTCACAGCAAAGGAGCACCACCTAACCTTCTTCAAATCATTTCTCAGGTCAAAAGTTTTCTTTATAGTAAATAAACACCACTTGCCTTTTCAGAAGGAACTTTTCTCCGGCACAACAAAAGAATATCTCAATGCTGTGCATAAAATAAGACCTTTTGAACACTGCTCTTGTAATGGAGATTATGAAAGAGCCTTTTCTAGAAGAAAAAGGAGGCAGCAGATTGACTCATAGGTCTATTCTTGTGGCTGTTACTGTTTATTACTTTAATGTTTTCATATGCAACACTATCACAATTGAAATATATGGTTAATCTCACATTAAAAAGATGAAGCAAGCATTGAGCTAATAGCAGAAACACTTAGTCTCTCAAAGCCCTGCATTGTTAAGAGTAGAAATCTTAGAGGGCAATGCCATAAAGGAGGAAAAAAGCATAGAAAATAATATTAATATAGTTTTAAAAATAACATTTGGAATAAAAATAAAAGAAACATTATGAGACATGCATACCAAATGCCTCATTCATGTCTTGTAGAGGAATGACTAAAAATATAAAGTGCAGTGAAATTTGTTATCCAATAAGAATAAAAGCACCTTTTGTGACATAATTCATTTTCTTACAGATAAAAAAAAAAACCATAAAGCTGGAGTGACTTAAATGAACACTCTCTCAAAGGTTAAATAAATTGTAATGCCATAGAACTACTGGTGTTTGGAACATTTAAAGGTCAGTTCAATTTTTTTTTTTCATAAAGTTTAGGGTTCTTTTATTATTTACAAAAATGGTATTTCCCTCAGCTGAGAAAGTTTTGAGAAGTCCATCTTAATATGGAAATACTGTTGGAAGATACAATGAGGATGGTACAGAGGCATTGTCTCTTCCCCCGAAGAACATCTAAAATATTTTCAGGTCACTAGCACACACACCACTTTGAACACCACTGCAGGAATTTGTACATTGTATGGTTTGTAATCCATTTTTACATCCCTTGTATTAAACTCTTTGGTAGAGATAGGTCTTCAAATTGCTTTATCCTGGCTACTATGATAGCTATTACTGGCTTAAAAGCTCTCCTAAGAAAATGAAAAAAACCCAAAGTATCTGCTCAATGTTTTAACTATTATCCTATTAACAGTTAATTATATGCTTGAAAATACTGAATTTTGAAGCTTCCTTGATAACAGGTAGAGTCTTACTGGTTTTGTGTTGCTACTTTATGACCCAATAATTATAGTAGCAGAAGGAAAACATGCTAACACATATTCAGTGTATTGGCATGCATTATGACTTACACATAAAAAGGTTCATATTTTTTTACAACAGCATCCTATTGCAAATAGAAATGAATACTGTTATTATGTTGCACAAATAATATAACTACAAGAAAGATCTTGGAACACATGACTATAAAGTAACACATGACTGTAAAGATTGTGAGTATGCATAAACAAGCTAAAGTTTCAACAGAGAGAGAGACATGTTCAAGTAATGGTCACTAGAATAATTTACTTAGTTCCGATGCCACTTTTTTACTCCCCTTCCTCCCCCTCAGAAATAATGAAGATTGACTAGAAGGAGAAATCTAAGATCATCAGAATATTTTAAGATCATCAGACTATTTTAGGAACACTGAAAGATTTTTATGTATAGAAGGGCAACCTTCTATGTCCCTGTTGGTAAACTCATGGACATAAAAAAAAAAATATCTTACTTTTTCTTGAGGTTTCATAGATATATTTTCATGTTATTTTCATGTTTAATACCCTGTTGAATCAAACAGGAAATAATATATCTACCAAATTGGAGCTTTTAAACTATTATAAATCAGCCATCTAAGCAATACTGAAAAGAGTGTTCACCAACATCCACAGTTATCATCACAAAAATGAAGGAATTTCCTGGAAGTGTTAGTAATACAAGTATCTATAAACAAAGCAACATGTAAAGTCAAACTAAAATAGAGGTATCACTACTGAATGAGAGGGCCTTAAATTTATAGGATTATCCTGTAAGACACATATTTCTTTCTAGAAATGTTGTCTTCCTTGGTTTTCCCTTTTTTTTTAAATGGCCAAAACATCTGGGGGAAAACAAACAAGGGAAGGGGGAAAACCAAGGAAAAACATCAATAAGAACCCTTGAGTCTGGCCAAAATCACAAAGTTATCTCATTTGAAATTAGTCACGTAGGAGTGAAATTAAGAGTCAGAGTTTCATAAAAGAAATATTACAAATATAACATCAACCACATCTGTGCTTAAAATTAGTATAATCAACACAGAAGTAGTGCTCAAGTCAGAGCTGTGGGTTAATTAACCTGCCAATATCCAGCCTTATCCCTCCTATGCTGTTGCTTAACACAATTCTAGATGTCTCTCTTGCTTTCTCAGAATCAAAATAAAATTATAGTAATTCTGAGGGCAGTGGGGAGATAAACTTGCACAACTACTGTAATCTTGTCTGTCCTTTGCCTACCCACTCAGTAGGCTCAGGCCTCTGATGCACCCTTGAGTAATTTTGGTACCTCTGTAATTTTATTGAGCTGAAGCATTTGCAGAATTTGACCCTTTGTGAGTCATTTCCATCTACTTCGTAAATCCTTATGCATTGAAAAGACATCCCTCAGCTTCTTTGCATGTTAATATTAAGCCTTGAGCTAAATGGAAATGCGCTCTTCCCAGCACTGTCACACTTCCATATCTTTAATTTTAAGCAGGTAGACTTTCTCTTCTGAACTACCATATTGGCTGCTGGGTCTTTTCATATATTGTTTTTTCTTACACAGCTTCTCTATTACTGTTGCTATTCCAAATCTTCTATTGCCAGTTACAGTATGAAAATATCTCTGAGAACAAACTCATGGATTGAGCCAAATTCAAGCAGGCATTTCAGTAATACATTCAAATTTGTTTAATACCTTCAGCCCTCTGTCTAATCCTTAAGTTTAATTAAAGTCATTGCTTTCCACTTACAACCATATACTTAAACTTTTGTTCTTCTGGAATAAGAACAATAAGGCTGAATCCAAGTCTGTAAGTCTTTGAGGATTTGGCTATAATACAAATATTCAACTTGATAGGTGTTAATACAAACATTTACATTTAGAATGCAGGGAGTTGGTAAAGTTAGATGTATTTCTGCATAAATATAACCAAAAACAGACTTACTACAAACTTGCATCATTTATACCTTTAAGATGAAATTTAATAGAGGGGGGAGAGAGTGAAATCTGAGGAAGTAGCAGAGAACACCAAATCACAAGTTTTTTTTTATTAGATTTCTCAGTTGATCCTTTCTCTATCAGCTGCCATTAAAAGTACTTATCACTGATCAATCTGCAGGCTTCTTCTTCCTTTAAACTTCATATTAGTCTATTTTTCATGTACACTTACCACAGTCATTCAAGAGTCTGCTGTGGTTCCAGTTCCTTTTTTCAGTAGTTTTGACTCAAATTTAGTAGCAAAATCAGATCTTTTCTGTTATTCAAAAAACTAAGTTGCAAATAGCAAAAGTGAAACAAAAACTTCCTCCACAGGGTTCCGTGAAGCAAACCATACAAACATATTCACTTATTGAAGCACATGATAAAAACTTAGGTATTTACACACTGAGTTCTGGAGCTTACAAGATAAAAAAAATACTGAAGAGGAACAGAATCAGCAGAGCTCTAGGACTAATATGCTGTTAACACGTACAGGAAAGAAGGGCACTCACAAATAGATTTCACAAGGAAGGTCCTTAGTTACACTCCTGATGTGTACAGCTCTTCCATGTCAGTTTTACAACTGCTCACATTTTTCTTTCTCAGTAATGTTGCCAGAGATTAAGGCATTCACTTAGAAGTAGAGCCAAGCAGCTTACAGCTCAGGTCTTTCTGGTCCATGAGCAAGCCTGCAAGAAGCAAAGCTCTAAGATCCACATCATCACTGTGACTCATGCCAGCTGTCAAGTGTCTTTTCTACTTGTTTTGGAACTCCAGCTTAAGCTAACCTGTTTCACTTGGAATTTGAACAAATTGGAGGTACTTACATAGTGAAGTGTTGGCCTGGGCTGAGAAGTGACAATTAAGAGCAATGCCTCCAAGCCAAATCTGACATTTACCACCTCTCACCTAAGATCAATATATCCTGTTCGAGCACTTCTTAGTACTACTCCACTGAGAGTCAAAGAGGTTGACAAGGGAACAGGGGAAAAAAACTTCACACAGGCAGATGCCAGATTCATTTGGGACTTAGTGCTCTCAGCTGAGACTCATGACTGGCAGTGTGAAGAGTTTCTTCTTGCTCAAAGGTGTTTCTTACTGTATTAGAATATAACAGCCTCTGTTGAAAGTGAGTTGATTACTTGCTACTGATGCTGTTCCTTGCCTGCACTTTAAGCAAAAAAGATGCATGCAACTAGAATCGAAAGTGGGACTCATATTCAGCATCCCAAATGACTAAAGGACTGTTTCTGGAAAGGATAACCCTGGTCTAAATGGAAACAGTGGGACTCAAAGCTTAGGAAGCTAGTCATGGAATTTCAATAACCCCTAGTTAGTAGCTATTCAGTGTTTCAAAACCTCATTGTTACCCAGCCTGAAGACGACATAAAAGGATGTGGTTCTCCCGACTGAGATCTGGAAAACAGATACTGGCCAGTGCAGCAGGCTCCAGAACAAGCTCAACACACAAACTGGACAAGGTTCCCCACAGAATGAAAGTGCAGCTGCTCTGTTTTGCAATAAAGCCTGCAGTGTTATCTGCCACTGGCCAATTTTTGTACAGGATTTTATGATTCTTTCAGTTTTTTTCCCTCACCTTTGAGCCATGAGCTTTACTTCATAGGCTTATAGGCATTTTCCACCGTAGGTCTCCACAGAAGTGCAGAGGCATTCCTCACCCTCTTACCAAAGTTGTGCCAAAATGGAACAAAGTATAAAAAAAATTATAGGACTGGAAAGATGGGGAATGTGATGAGAGGTATGACTCTGTAATAGGGTGATTAGAGCACTCACCTGGAGCTGGAGAATTCTCAGTTACAGTTCCTTCTTCCAGGATTATTTATCCACGTGTATATACCCAGCATCCAGAATGAGAAAAGCTTAAATATATTGAGGCACAAATATGGAAAGTGGCTTTGTTTATATCATCAGGAAATGCTACTGTAACTGCAAGTTACTGCTCCTTTGTCTTCTTATCCTATTCCTTTATAATACAGTGATGTTTTAAAGACATTTCAGAATAGCTGCTTTAGAAAAACATTCTTTTTTAACAGAGTAACAACTATTTCATTAGCAATTGGTTACTTTTTCTTATTCTATAGACTACTAAAGACTTACAGACCCACAGATAAAAAACCAAAGAAAAAGAAAAGAGCTGAACACACCTGTTCATAAAGAAATTTAGAAGTATGGACTTTTAATTTCAGGTTTTTAATATATACACATTTATTTAAAAGAAAACTGGTGAGATCTGAGCTCATACTAGACTGCATGTGTCAATCTTGTCAGCTAGACATTGCTAATGATTGAAGTCTTTCAGCCATTCTCTTCCCAGGAATTACCTGTCCAGGAAATGGGCAGCATGAGTTTCCACACACTGCTAGTGGTGTTTCATGGTGCAAACCTCTCCCTGGAATTTATTCCATCATGAATTTGCAATGGAAGTTTTGGCAAGAAATGACCTTCCACAAATCAGAATATATGTTGTTTCTTTGCTAGGTAATTTGTGATGTTGACCTTTTAGCTGGTAAAATACTAAACCGTTAATACTAAATCATTAAAACACTGAAATCTCTAACATCCTTCTGTCAAGATAACCAGCACATTTCCTTAAAAAATATTTTTTGTGCTAGTAATTACAATAGCCTTGGAAATAAAATATTACTTTTTAGATACTTTTTTATTTGCAAACTGCACCCACTCTAAATTCATGAGTCGTCTGTTTGATTTTTTTTTAATAGGATCAATTTTCCTCAAAATTTACCCAGGGTAATTAATGAAGAAATGTTTCTTGCACTAAGATAATGTTCCACAGAGTGGGTTTGTAAGTGTAAGGTAGTTAAATCTACACAAGGATGGGAATATTTAAACATTCTGCCTGTACTTGATCTGAGAAAATAGCTTTCTTGATTCATATTGGTTCTGACTTGGAGTTATGTCATCAATACCTTGTTAGTAAAAATAAATCATGTGAAGAGGCCTGATAAAACTATGATAGAATATTACTGGCCACATAATAAATACTTCAGTGGGAAGGAAGGCAGAATTTTCTGTTTATGTAGTTAGATCTATTATTGCAGCAGGGGAAGGGCAGCAGGTGTGGCCATGTCTCTTTGTATCTTCAGACAATCACCTGCCACCTTCCAAGAGTCCGAGTGCGAGGTGCTTCAGAAGCTGAGCATGTGTAAGAACAGAAAACAGCAGGGTTGGGCCCCTCTGACAATAAACATGGTGTGTGTGAATTACCTAATGGCACAAATAACAAATGCTGGAGAGCAACTGGGGAATTCAACAGTGCATTATTAAGCACATCAACTCATGGGCTAAGACAGCTTCTTTTAATATGTACACCTGGTTTAAAACTAGTCTGCTGGGTTCAGAATTGGATCTGGACCACACAAATGAACATAACCTGTACCTGGTTATCAAGACTAGCTTATAGAAAGGAGATGGACACATTCTCACATATTTTGAAAGAAATTCTAGCTGGACCATGACTAGTTTGTAGGTTCTTTTTAGCAGGAGGTTACTTCAAATAGGTTTCACTTGTTCAGTAGTGACCGGTTTTAGAAGAAAGGAAAATGAAATCCTAAAACATATTGTTTCAAATTATTATTGCAGGGTTTTTTGAAATTCTTGTAGCATAGAGACTGAAGAGTGCATTTCCTTAGTGAGTGCTGCATCAAGAATCCTCAGAGAAACTTTGAGCCTTCATAAGTGAGATGCTAATTAATTCTCATTTATTTAAAGATTCCTCTAAAATTTTCACTATTTTCTCTCATATATTTCCGAGAACCCACGTTAATGGGAACCCAAGCTTTCATCAGTTCACCTTATACAGCCTCTTCATCATTCCAATTGTGAAGGGTCATCAGCTGTGCAATAAAACCAAAACAGAACCCAAAATCTCTCTTCTCTTTTTTTCCTGTAGCTACTGTTAGTCACTTCAAATACATTTTCTTTCATGAGGCTGTCCCATTCCTTTTCTGCCTATAAAACAAAGGCTTCTTTTCCCCTTAACATGTACTACAGACAGGTTTTTCTTTTGCCCACAATATAGGCTTCTATGCTGTTAGAGGTCATGAATTACATATTGAGTTTATGCTCACTCAATAAAGGTTATTTTCTTACTGCTCCTCTACATTTCTAAAAAGCACCTTTGATCATAAAATTCTCTTTGATCAACAGTCTTCAGAGGTGTGTTAGATTGTTCACATTGTGTAAAATCCTCCACAGAAAGATAGGGTCTCTTTTCTGCACTTTAATAGTATTATTAAGAGTGAATCTCTTGTTGATTTATTATTTATTAACAGAACAGTCACCTTAATCATTATTTCCTCTATTACAGAATGCAGTACTCTGCTCTCTCTTATACCAGATGTGCTATTGAGAACTCTGCACTGCATTCTTACTGAACTCTTTAGTCTCCCATGACTGACTTCACTGCCTCACAGTATGTGTTCTTAGATGATATCAGCAGTTACTGGTTTAGATTCTGACTTCTCCTCACACAAAGAACAAACATAGTTTCAGTCCAAATAACCTCTTGTGCCCAAACGATACCAAAGAAAGAACAAAAGTAGCCCAGAAAGGATCCTGGGTTTCCTCACAGTAGTAGTCTGAATAGAGTCTAGCAAAGAGCAATTGTGCCAAAGCAAATTGCTTGGTTAAACCAGGAACTCAATGCTGTGAGTGATAATTTTGCTTAATTAATAAACAAGGCTTTCTAGTTATCCCTCTGCTTACCAGATAGAGAGAGCATGAGTGCAATATTCACTTACTAGCAGGTTATGTTGTCCCACAGTAGCTCAGATCAATCAAACCTCCAACGATGGGATGATCACAGTGAACATTTGGAAAGGCTGAGCTGTAGAGAGAAAAGCACACAGTGTAATCTTACAGGTTACAATAAACTGACAGGGTTTTCTACCAGCCAGGAGTGGCTTTCAGGAAGTCCTACAAGGTTCTGATTAAAACATATCTTTTATTTTTCCGTGTAAAAAAAACCATATCCAAAATATGAATGCAAATTTCAAATCTCAATATGAAGACCAGTTGGACATAATTAATTACAGTTTAAACTTCAAGTATATTTTCTGTTTATTTTATTACCAGTTCTGTTGGACGTAGCATTCTCCCTGAGGGGAGAATTGAGAAATACAAATATTATGTGATTTTATATTTATTAAACTGTCTCCTTGTAAAAACTGCAGTAAATTTGAATTGAAAAACACATGTTGAAAGTTATTTTTCCCTAGGAAAATGTTCACTGCATTTAAGTCCATCAATCTAATTATCAAAGACCTAATTAGGAGATCTGGTACTTTTCCACTTCCCTTATCTCTGGCCTTTTTTTAGGCCAAAACCCACCATATTTTATGTAAAAAAGACTTTATAAAAAGTAACTTTAAGTACAATGAATCACGTGCTGAAACTCTGTATCATTTAGGTCAACAATTGGAAGCATTTATAACTCTCACTACATGGTTAAATGTTGAATTCTGCAGTGATGCTTGGGTCTGTTTTTATCAATCTCTTCCCCATAGTCCAGTTCTCTGCTTTCTAACAGTTGCCTTAAATGACATCCTCAGGCAAGTAAGACTCTTTCCTAATGCTTGGAAATCCTACGCATTGACTGCTTGATGTGAAAGTTAATGATTTATAATCTAGTTTTAAACTCACTGCAATGTATGAGTTCAAAGAAATAAACACAGTATGTGGGTATCTAACTCAAAAGTACTTCAGAGAATAATGTATTTCCTGAAAATGCATAAAGCATGGGCTTTTTTCTTTATAGGGGAAGTTTATAAATTCACATCTTATATTTTTAAAACCATCCAGTAACCAGTGGCAAATGCAGGAACAGAAATGGAATCTTATCAAACTCATCCTCCTGATAGAATTGGTAGTCTAAGTTACACGTTTTTGTCAAGCAACATCTTTTGATAGATGCAAAGTTCCTGCCACAATAATAAAAGACTGCATTTCAGTCCTCAGCATGCAATGGTATGTATGCAGAAAGAGTTGCACAGGCAGATTGCATCTGCCCAGGGTAAGGACATCTATGCAGGAGAAAGTCCAAAATCAGACACTGCCAAGGAACAGAGAATAACATTTTTACATGCATCTAGTTTACTGGGGTACCTTAGATACCATGAAAATCCTTTTTTATAAAAGAAATTCTATTCAGATAATTTTTTAGGTGTTTGAATTGAGAAGTTTACAACTGCGGGGGGAATTTTCATGCAATTTGTACAAGGAAGTGGAAATGCAACTCAATTCTAAATCACTCTCAAGATAGAAAAGACAAATCTGTCTTTCCTTTCTTAGGACATCCACTGGTCAGGGTCAGTTTTAATTTCCACTAGAGCCTCGACAACATCCCTTGAAGCAAAGACTGTCAAAAGGTATGGACTGACTGAGTACAAGCCCAAACTACTCCTGCTTTCTGGACAGCGCTGCCTTTTACAATTTTTCTCAAGGTAGAGAAGTGTGCTACTTTTGACTGTTTCAGTCTTCCCCAGAGGACTTTCTGCAGGACTTTCCTATAATCAGATTTATGTCACTATGATGAAATTACAGAAAGAATAAGTATCTTATATGGCAAAAGATGCTCCCAAATTAACAATAAATATTTCAATTAAAGATTAGACATGTCATGAAACCACTCAACCAACACCTTAATAGGATATTACATGGCATAAATAGAAATGGTTATGGTTTGTAGTTAATATCTATGACCTATTTTGCAACTGCTAAGCAAACTTAATGCCTAGCTACCAATCTATACTGAAAAACTCTAAACTGCTGAGCACATGCGCTCTGTGTGCTCTTCAGACAGAACTTGCATTGACATCACTTGGAATCTGGATATAAATCTAGGTCAAGGAGCTAAAATGTGTAACAGAAATCAATGAGAAATTAACATCTAGCTGTTGAATTTGAGATTTTAAGTGTTCCCATTACAGCATTATCAGACCATTTCAAGTGTCATCACAGAATTGTCTGATGCTTAGAAACACTGAGGCTGGAAAGACTAGATTAAGAAGCCTTGCTTTCAGCTCCTGTGCCAACTGCAACATCCCTCACCTTGCCAGCCCATCTCACTCTCTGGGGTGTCCTGTCAGCACAACTGATGCTGCAGTCACACAGACATCTATACTAGGAAAGTACATAGGTATGCACATGTATATGTATTGCTTATATACATAAGCAATCTGAATCCATTCCATTATAGGCTTTAATGGACCACATAGCAGTTCTGCTGGTGTTCCATCAGAAATTGGAGAGGTACACAAAAATGGGGCAGAACATGCCAGGAGGACCTATGGTTTAAAACCTAGATGTGAATCAGGTGGAGAATTAAAAATCACCTTACATCTCCTACATAGCTCATCCATTTCCAATTACTAAAATATTGGATTTGTTATAGGCTTATACTGCTAAAGCTAAGAAAGTTCAAATGAAATGAATATATTTATAGGAAAATGTCCTATACTAGCAAATATACATTTTCTCATTCATTGGCATTTTACCTTATACATGAATAATCAGGTTAAACAACTTAAAACTGTACATAGGTGGCCCCTTATGTGTGCCTACAACTGAAATTCAGTTTTACAGAACGACATAGACAGTCAAATCATTTCCATTGGTATTGAGATGCTTGCAAAGATATGTTCAAAAGCTTTGTAGCAGCTCTGATGAGGTTCCCAGAACATTAGAACACTAGAAAACTCTTCTTAGCCCTTTTTCAGTGTAACTAAAATGATGTATCAGACATTGAGAATTTCTAACCATGGAAGTGACACAAATGTAAAATATACAACAAATTCTCATCTTTTAATTGACATGTTTCATAATAGCTATATAGTATACAAATTTCTAAATTATCCTGAATATAACAGTGTGTAAATAGCTGCAAAGGTATTCAGAAATATCTCCATATGCTTTAAGAATTATTCATTATTGAAGTGTACTTTATTACCTATGAAAAAATATTAATGTAGCTATATGTGAGGAACCTTACATAGTAAAAGGCTAACAACCTTCAGGGTGTCCATTCACCATAAAACTAATTTCACACCTAGTCTATTATGTAATGTGCTATGAAAACATTCTTTCCTTCAAGGTATCTTTAGATGAGTTTGGACCATACAAAAGTTGTGTTCAATGCTATACAGATTATCCCTGGAATAATTTTAAAAGCAGGGAAATAATTATGTATGTATTTTGTTTCACAAACTGGAAGCTAAGTTTGTTGATGTTAAAAAAATATCATAATAGCTATATTTTCATTATAGCTAAATATTTACCATAATTGCCAATAGGCACTGAAAATATTTGGACTGCTGATTACTTTTATGGTTTGTGTGCTTTGATGGATCTTTCCAAGACTGATGCAATTTAATGAATTAAATTTAAACCTTCTATTATTAAATATAATCAAAAGAAAGAGTCCAAGAAAACATTACTCATGATGCTTACTGAAAAAAACAGACTGCCTGAATAGCTTTTTTTTCTTTTAGAACTCTGCTTTGTCTCACCTGACAAAACAACAATAGTCAAATAACTCAAGACAAGAAACTCCAAGGTCCAGCAGCTATTGAGTCTAAGAGAAATATTTCCCCTGAACCACAGTCTAAAATCAAGATCATACCTTCTCTTACTGATGGCTATTTCAATCCATTTCAAGTAATGCTAAAATTGTGATTCACCCTTCCGCTCTTTCAAAGTCTTCATGACTGGTCATGAAGAAAAGTTGGGGATACAGACAGATATCTCTTGTCAAGATTTGATGCTTATTTTCTCAGTAATTCCACTTGCTTAAGAGGGGATACTTTATAAGAAAGTATAATTGAGAATGAAGAAAGATATCCATTTATAAAGTAAAAACATTTTTTTTTCATCCCAACAATAGTATCTCTTAGTGCACAATTCAAAGAAAATAAGGAGTTCTTTGCAACAACTTAACTAATAAAAAGAGCAAACAGATGGAGTATATAATACATTCAAAATCTATAATGAGTGTCTCAAGCAGTACTGCTTTTTCTTCTGTCAGCCTAAAATTCTGATATTTCTCAGTTGCTAGGATACTCCAGCTGAATAAACCACTTCTTTCTTTCATGCTACTTCAAATTGTCCACTATTGAATTGCTTCCATTATATACAGAGAGGAAATACTTCAACAGCAAACTTTTTTCCAACAGCAGGTAGAGGATAACAACAGCACATGTGGATAATAAAATGTGCTTTTCATTTTAAAGAATTGATTTTTATACATTCATGCCATAAGAGAAAAGAGTTTGTTATGACTGAAATGCAACCATAATGCCAGTTATTCCTTAAATACTAACATATCCAAATATTCTGTGTCTAAAATAGAGGGAAAACACAGAAGACATGAGCTCCTCTAAGTTTTTTTAGTTCAAAGAAAAAAACCAACACACTAGATAGAATTCACATCACATCACTATCTTGCAACAAAACTCCACTTTAAGAATCCTATGCCTTATCATAAATAACGTTTCAAAAGTTCAAGTAATATATATGGGTCTCAAGTTATCTGAAATTGGGAACTATAGGTGTTTTTTGTGATCTGTGATAAGATAAAATGTATTATACAAGATAAGTCTTCTTTCTCAAATATCTCCAAACCCCTTTACTTTTCACAAAACCTAAAACTATACATAGTAAAACCTTATGCTTTTTAGGGGAGGAATAAAGGGATATTTTTAGCCATCAGTTACTATATTTTAACAACCTTAACATACATATAACAACATACACAGAAGTCATACTGAATATAAATGTTTCTGGTGATTAATATAGTGTAACTCTGGAGTTACACTTATCAGATCTTACAAAGGAAAACTGTTAATCTCTATCTAGCAAGCTTTCAACAACAGCCGTTGTTGTAGACACTGCCTCATCTGTGTATGTCCTCTTTGAGGTTTATATAAAAATTAACTAAGATCAAGTTGACAGAGAATCAGAATTTTACATGAAATAAAAATAATAAACACAGTATGAGAAGGATCCCATGAACAAAATTCAAGAAAGAAATCTCTGCTTGACTTGCAACTTCAAGCAAGGGCAAAGAATAAGTTCCCCTCAGCAAAGTCTACAGAAAATGCAAGATAATCATACAATATGCCTGAGATAGATTTTTATCACTGTAACTGGTCCCACAGTAGATTTTAGAGAGGAATAGAAGAAGGATATAATGCAACAGTAACATTTATCAAAATCAATTCCAAAGTTTTCTTGGCACTGCCTGTTGACCTTCACTGTAGCTTTGTACTATTACTATCAAGAAGAGGACAAGGAATTCATGAGTAGATTATAATGATTAGAGAACAAAGCTCAGAGGAAACCTTCATCTGTGATTTGCTAGTCACACTGGGAGCCTTCCAAGCAAATGAAAGTTTCTGACTTCATGAACAGAGGGGATTTTTAATGTGTCACCACAGTACAATGAAGAGAAATCCTCAGCAGCCCATACCTGCTTGTAGTTTGGCCATATGAATTTCAACTAAACTGATCTGAAAGTTTTAAACTCTTCCTTATTCAGGAAGTGCAGAATAATACAACTGCGAGATGTAACCAAGTGCAACAAATTTTTTCACTGGAAAACCGTTGTGGACACACCAGGTGCATCATTTTTGGTTAGTTGGACAGCCTACAAAAGTGATTCACATTTCTAGGGTATAATTAAATCAGACATAAATACATAAACTAATCCAAAATATTGTTTAGAATTGGGCACATAGAGAAGTCAGTCGTTCACTGGAGTACCCGACGAGTCCCTGGTAGAGACATGATTATATGTAAAAGTTCTGAGTTCTCAGATTTCTTTATTTTCTTCTAGGCAATTGAAGCACAGCCAAAACAGGCTTCAAAAGTATTTTTACATTAAGAAACAGAATCAGAAATAGAAATAACTCTGCTCTGAAATAATTCTTGCTGAAGACAACATGATAAAGATATTTAAGATCCTAAAGATATATTGAGGATGCAGATTTTTACTTCAATATTCTTTTCTCATTCATTGGTTCTGACAAGAATCAAAACATAGTTTGAAGTTCAAGAAGTTCTGCTCCTATCTTTGCTGCAGTAAAATTCCATTTTATTTCTCTACCTGTCAGACAAAGCCACAAGTCATCTCTAGCTAGTGATGATAATCACACGTTCACAGCAAATTTCAACTGGGGTTTTACTGGGTATTCTGGTGTACTCTATGATGTGAATGGGCAGATCCAGATCCAAAGACACCACAGAGCATCCTAGTGGGTATTCCAGGCACAAAATCAGCTCTTAGTTCTCTGTTCTTAAAAGGGATATAATTATATCACAACGATCTTTTGAGGAAAATTGCATTATGCACTGTGAATTGCTTAGCTAATATGGTACTAAGTATCAGAAATGAATAGGTAACTTAATTCTGGAATGGTGCATTTACTTTGCAAGTGTGGTTACTGCAATGTCAGAAGACAAAAGATGCTTTGGAATACTGAAGATCACCACCATGCCTGCCATTTTGTATATTTCCCATTCTCACTATTTTATGACCATCTACAACTTCAAAAACACTTTAAAAGCAATAAGATTGACATGAATTTTTTAGTATTTTGAAAGGTTTAGAGAAGTTATGTCAATCACTATTGTTAAAATGAAATGCTATATAACTAAGTGAAGAAGAAATTCAATGAGTTGTGGAAAATCTATCATTACAATATTGCTCCTACTGTTGAAACACTTTTTAATTGAAATACTGCCTTAGAATTTGACCTTTATTAATAAAGCAAACAAAATCCAATGAGAATAATAGTGGCATAATAGATTATCAGGTACACAAGTTCCCAGAAAGCTAAAATCAGAACTGTATCGAAACATCAAAAAAGTGGTATAAGAGGTTTTCTGAACATTAAAACTGTATTTATTCATTTTAGAGCTATACGTTTAGATGATCTGTTGCATAATATTCTTATGTTTCCATTTATAAGAAAATGTATTCCAATTTAAGAAACTTTTCCACACCTATTAGCAGGTGTTATAACAGCCAGCTGGAATCCATACAATTTAATTTTCATTTTATCTTTCTGCATCTGTCTTTTTATGCTTCAGCATTTTCCTTTTTATGTTTTTTTTATGTTATACCTTATAATTTGAGAACTTTTTTCTTTTAGTTTATCCATTATATTCAACATAATTGGTCACAGACCAGGCAAAATTTGCACACATCTAAAACTGCTGTGCCTGCTTTTCAACATATCAAGAAAATATTATTTTTCAAGTAATGTTTTCATACAAAGCTAATGTTCTCCAGTGGCCAATTAGTTATAAGGTTGATTCTGCTAATACTCTTCTTCTGAAGAGTGACTTGAATAGTTATTTTAATTGTAATGATTTCTACTTAATACAATTCGACAGTAACAAACACAGTTCAAGAGATTAGAGCATAAAAGCTTCAAGAGCACATGGTGAAAGACCCTCTGTGAGACATGAGGAAGAAATGAGCTTCTCCTACAGTCAGGTGCAAGAAGGACAACTTGCTAATGCATCATGATACATCACAACTATTCTCCATTGACAGCTGGTAACACACCGCAGTCTTTGAAGTAATGGAATAAGTGTGCCTGATACATAATGAGTAAAATAGAAGCTGTCAC
Source organism: Chloroceryle aenea (assembly GCA_013399075.1). Taxonomy (NCBI): domain Eukaryota; kingdom Metazoa; phylum Chordata; class Aves; order Coraciiformes; family Cerylidae; genus Chloroceryle; species Chloroceryle aenea. The sequence goes on from VWZY01009101.1 coordinate 225,015, forward strand.
TTAAGTCCATGAAGTGTGAAATGGATATTCCAAGCTCCAGGGAGAGTAGTAGAGCAGCAGTCACGAGGGCACTTAGAAAGGTGTCTCACACATATGAACACAAGTAGAGGTGAGAGAGGTATAATAGCATCCTACAGCTAAATCCCTTAGAGAGCAAGGACATTAGTTTCATAACCCCACCCTTCAAATCCAAGGACAAGGGAAATCTTAGTAATTAAAACTGCATGAGATGTTACAAAAGGCAGAAAAGACTGTAAAAAGGGTATCTGGAACAGAGATCATAGCAGCATTACTATATATGAAAGTGAAGTAATAGATTCTAAAATCTTAAAATAGAACCAAAGGTCAAAAAAGAAAACAGAAAATTAGTGCTCTAGAGCTACAGTAAGCTCAGACCAGAACAGACCATGCAGAACTAGACAGACAGGCCTTTCTAGGCTTTCTTCAGGGTGAGAAGATTGCCTTGAAGAATATATGTTTCTTCAGCATTTCCAATAGAGCTAACCCTAATACCCTATATTTGGTTTTGAGTTGGGATGCAGATCAAGGAACTGGAGTCCAGTTGTAAAACAAAGCATGATGTTACTGATGGTAGTTTTACTTGTAACCTTTCCTGTTCAATTCTGTAACTTGAATGTTGACCTTAAACCTTATTGTATAAACTTCTCTTACTATTAACCTTGTACCTTGCAGGCAGATGAGATCAGCAACGTTAGACACCTTGCCTTTTCAGAGAGGGAAAGATGAGTTCCCATCAACTGCTCTGTTCAATGGCAGAAAGATCTGCATATAACTTGTCCCATTATTACTCTTTGGGAGATGGGTCATTCAACACTTCAAATATTTGGGGACTACAGGCAGAAATGGTACAGGAACAACATAGTATGTTCTCCAAAGTAAAGCCCTGGTAAGCAGAGCTAAGGGCTTCAGATGTTCGACACAATCTCTCAACTTTCTGTTTTTTTCACCAAGATAGTAGATTTTGTCTACTGTTGTTTGTATATGGGAAATGATTGATTACCTTTGAAAGTGTTTTATTGTTTCATTCTTCTCACAAATAACTATTTGCTATACGACATACTTATCAATGGAATACTTAAATTTTTCTTCTGATGCACCAATTTAAAAGCTGACGGTAGGAAGTAGAGCACCCTGATTTCATTGCAAATTAACAAGGCCTGACAGTGCAAAAATCCTTTCCCCTGGAGACAGAGATCTAATGCTGTGAAAGTACATCAGTCATATAATATACTACCTGATTATATTGCAGGAGTGACTACTACTATTTCTGAAAGATCCCTGCCTATCAATTCTTGAAAATCTCTCCAGTCTTCATTAAGCAAGTGGAAAATCCATCTTTGGTAATGAAAACAATTATCCTACTGTCCACCTGTATACAGATTCTTGGTGGTCAAATTAGCTTGATTATTCTTCCTTTCCAGCCTCTGGGGAGAATTGCTTACTGTCAGTTTATAACAACTTTCTGAACATTTGAAGAGTTCAGCAGGACTTCTTAAATGAAAACTATTACATCTCCTGCTTTTGCCATTCAGTGAACCAATTCTATGGTGACCGACAGACATGGCTGTTTCTTACCAGCTTGAAATTATTTCCCTCAAATTGTTTACAAAATGAATGCTTCTCAGCTTGCTTTAGAACCTTTCTTGTTAGCTTATGGGCCTATAATTTCCCATGGCCTCTCTTTCTTTCTAAGGTAGGAATTTATCTTTTCCTATCTTCACTCTTCTGGAACCCTCCTTTTGTTCTCTAAAACTTTTCAGAGATAATTGTTAGTGGCCCAGACATTATTTCAGTTAGATGTTACATACTGTAGGATGAATGTCATCAGGCCCTGCATATGTNGCAAACAGTACCTGACTACAAGAAGCCTACAGAGGCCAATCTGCAAAATATTATAAGTCCCTTGCTCACTTGAGATGCACAATGATTATTATCTGATTGAACACCATTACTTATTGTGTTGCATTCATCTCTATTTTAGGAACTTCTTATATACCTCTCTCTTTTTTTTTCCCTGCTGTAATAAGTCTGTATCCTCTGTGCCCTCACATTATCCTTTAATATGAGTTAAAGGTGCATAAAAATAATAAAATCATTTAGTTTTCAAGAGACCTATAAGGTCATCAAGTCCAACCACCGTCTTTGGAAATAAATACAAACTTTGTACNAAGAACACGCTTGCACTTCCTTTGGCAATTAATGCACTACAAAATAGTGCATTGGAAATCCAGTATCTTACAGAAACACAGTAACCCTTCCCATATTCTGCTATGTGGGGAAGCTGGGTGGAAATAAATACAAACTTTGTACAGGACAGTCAGCAATTAGAGATAAGGAGAACATCTGACTGCAAGTAATCTTGTCTACAGTTGTGAATAACACATCAACAGCAAGCAGAGCCTTGATATTTTCCCAGTCACTACTACTTTGAATTTCAAACTGTTTGTGTAAAGATGGGTAAAATTAACCTATTTTTTCACTTGTATGCCTTCTTGTTTATATGATTCTTAAGGCTTCCTAGTTTTCACTCATTTGAAAAAAAAAGCCAACTGTTTAAAAGACTTCACTTCAGGCTTGCTTTTTCTTTTCTCTCAGTCTCTAATTGCTGTTACAGTATCACCAGCACAGAAAATAAACAATGTGATTTAGATTTTCTTTTCCAAAAAGACCTTCTTTGTACCAGCCAATGGGTTTTTCTTTTGGCATTGCATCTTTAACAAACCATTGTTTTCCAGTAAATGGTTCAACATTTCCAGCATAGCTATTAGAAGGTTTTGCTCACATGAATTGCTAATGTTTAACTGTTGTCTTTCAAGGCTTTCCAAAGCAACCCAAATTGGCCTTGGGGTGTATTAGGATGAAAGTAATGGTGAGGCTGAGAAAGAATCATATGTAGGGGGAATATTAAAACAACATCAGAGCTTTGACCAAATCCCTTTAGGGCAGCATGCCTTAATTCATAGCTACTGAGCAAGCACAGATGTAGGAAAGCAGATTGTTAGAGATGAGAAAATGTGGAAGTTGAAGTTCAAGAAGCTTTACATATATGGATAACAAGCTATAAAAGCAAAGCCCATTTTGGCATGTCCCATTGCAATGGTATCTTTCTATCTTGCTGAGAAGTAGAACAGACCGTAATAAAGGAAGAAAGGTCACAGAGAGAGCAGCCTTATACTGACTCTAGCATGAAGAACACAAATCTTTACAAGAATTCAAGCCTCTGACTCTCTCTATTCCTCACACACTAGATCATCTGGAAGGAACAGAATAAATAACCAACAGGGAAAGGTTAATAATAGGTTTCAAAACCCCATCAAGTCAAAATCAGAAATTGAGCAAAGTAGACATGAAAACAGAGATAAAGGCAAGCAAATTCAGGAACTGGTACGATACTAGGATATTATTGAAGCCGATCCAGATAAGAAAATACCAACTTTATTGCTGTTTGAAATACGTATGCTCACTCTAGGGTCATTTTATCATTCAAATGCCTATGAACATAGAGAAACAAAGTACGTCCGTGGACATTTGCAGTCAAAGAAAAGAATGATTCCTTGATATTAATGCATTAATCTATGCTAGGTAACATAATGTTCCATGATCACATAATGAAAGAGTGTTTAGAAGAGGCACAGGGAAAAGAGCACAATACAACTAGCTGATAGAACATTAAATGAGGAGAAAATTCTCTGCTGGCAGAAATTGGCACTATGCCTGGTACTTCAATGAAGCTGAATCAATCTATAGAGAACTTGATCTTGAATAACCCAATTTTAATTCTGCTAAGAACTCTATGGGGTTTAAAGTCTTCTACATATTTTATTCATAAAAGAAAAATATCAGAAATCTGAAATAAACAGAGTAATCTATGTTAGTACAGTAATGATATTCTGAAAATCTCCAAAATAAAATTTAAAGGTACCACATTATCAACTTTAGTAAAGTAAATACATACAAAGATACACTACTTGTAACATGGCAGTGCCTTAGGCTTCAATGACATTTGAGGTCCTGAATTTCATGGCAAGGGTAGAAAATTCATGGATATTTTAGAAAATTGAAATATAGAAAAATTCAGTTTCGAGGCACTGAATGAGAAGTTGTCTCTTAAAAAAAAAAATCTTTAAAAAACCCCCAAAAAACAACCCAAACCAACCAAACAAAAAAAACCAAACAACAAACAAAACCCCCCATGTTTTCCATTGTGGGGAAAAAGAGATTAGATTTTCTGTTACTAAACTGTGAACTGTGAATAACCACGTCTTTTCCTGCTACCATAGTTTAGCCTCTGCCAGCAGCTAAACAACATGCAGCTGCTCACCCACTGCTTCTTTCCCCCCCTCCTTGTGGGATAGAAAGAAGAAAAAAAAAGGTGAGACCCTAGGGGTTGAGATAAGGGCAGTTTAATAAAAGACAAAGGTAGAAGATAACAGTACTAATGATAATAGTAATGAAATACAAAGAAAGTATTAGGCTATACCTGTGCCCAAGACACCACTTTCCTTGGTGAAGCAAGTTGAGAAGAGACAGACACACCCACCCTGGGCCAGCCCTACCCTAATATATAGGGCAGGACTCAGTATGGCATTGAGGATCCCATTAGCTGGTTGGGTTGTTTATCCTGGCTCTGGCCTCTCCCACCTGCAGCCCCTCCCAAGTTCCTGGGCCAGCAGCTGCTTGTGATAATTAACCTGGACCAAACCCAGGACACCTGCCTTGACAAATACACAGAATTAAAAGATGTGCTTCCTTGTGCCTTCTCAGGCCACTGGGTAGCTACTACACTCAAACAAAAATGGTTAGGTTGTCTGCCTGCTAATGATTTTTGCCAGGAAATTCAGTTGGCTTCATGATCAAGTGAAGAGTGGAAAAGAAAAAGGGATACAGAGAAAAAAAAGCAAAGAAAAAAAGAACATCAAGGAAATGAAGAGTAACAGGGATTCACATCTGTGTGGATGACTATCATGAGACACGAATGGCAGTCAGCCACCCCGACAAGTAGTAAAGTATCTGTCACAATAACGTAGTAAGTTGCAAGGGCATGAGCAAAGAACACAGGTTCTGGAAAGAAAGGAAAACCAGACAATCCATACCCGTATCATCTTCTACAGGAGGAACTCAAACAGAATGCCCAGAGACATCACAGGAGAACTAAAACAGGACCTCAGAAAGGGGAGGAGTGCAACAGCCCTTCTTGCTATTCTTTTTTCACCAGGAAGATAACTTCCAGTGTACTAATTTTCAATTACTGATTTACAATCCCCATTCGTTTCTTACTTTCTAAAGCACAATCTAAACAATATATTCATAACTCTTCATATCACCATTTGCTCAAAATTTTGTAAGCAAAATGAAATGAGATTTTAGTGTAAGCAGAATAAGTTTCAAAAACCTCCCCAGGAAGCTGAGGCTACCTATCAGGTACTGAAACAATAATGTTAAGATAGTAAATGAGCATAGAGATCACTATAGCAGAGCTACTTATTGAAAACTTTAACAGGCAGAACTTTATGGTCAGTGACATGGTTGAGGTCAGACTGGCCTTAAAATCTATTAAATCAATCTCTTATGGATCATTACTGAAATTTTGTTAGCTACTGCTGTTCACTACGTAGCAGTAGCCCTTTCAAGGAGGTTTTCAATGTATATTTTGAGTTCTGTAGACAGCACTCCCAACCTAATGAATCCTCCCATCTGAGGGGGAGCTGCTGAATTATGGAGCCCCGTTGTGTTACTCAGGGAACAAATACATGAGAAGCATGTCCTGTGTCTACTGCCTCAGGGAAGATAGCAAAACTGAGACAACAAATACAGCCATCTAAAATACAGCTGTACAGACACCACCACATGGAACAGGCTGGTTTTAAAAAGCTAATTTAAAAAGAAAGCTTCTTAATTCTAATATCTGACATCAGATTAATGGTGTCCATGCCCAAATGAAAGATTCCATAATTCATTATCACCCACAGTACTTGATACCCATGGCAAATATAACTTTTCTCATAATACACGTACAGGACAACTCATCTGAACATAGTTTAGCCAGATCTTAACTTCAATTAAAAAAAAATAATCCATACATTGCTCTCTATCTCTAAAACATTCTAACCTTACCATAACTTGTACCTAAATGGAGATTTAATTTTAACCAAGTATAAATACAATGGCATCAGTATATGAAAAATCATCACATTTCTATTAACCCAGAATTCTTTTAAATTAAAATAACCATCTTTCCAATGAATATGCCAGTGGACCTTATATTGATTCACACAAATATATTTTCACCACCTTCATATAGGTTATAATAGCATCTGAGAACAAAGTTACCAAATCCCTGTCAAACACAAGGTTTCCACTTCAGATAATAAAAGTCAGAAAAATTTATATCTTCTATCTAAGTTAGGTCAGAGAAATAAAATGTATATATATATATATAGTTCCACCAATGTAATGTGAAAATGACTTCCAGTTCTATCTATTCTGCTTCCAATGTACTGTTCCAGAGAAGTGTCTGAGTCACCATCACTGGAGATATTGAGAGATGTAGATGGCTCCCTTAGGCACATGGTTTAGTGGTGGACTTGGCAGTCTGGGTTAACAGTTGGACTTGATGATCATAAAGGTCTTTTCCAAACTAAATCATACAATGAAATCTCAAGATTTTTAAATAGATAATAAAATATTGAAATCACAAATGACCTTAGAAAGCTGAGTAAACAGTTGTTATACCATCAGCCTCAACAGTGAAAAGTAAACTGAGCTACACCTCTGCAATCCTGACCTCAGAACTAGTTGTTACAGTACAGGAGACACTTTTTAAATCACTTTTCAGAGATCTTGAGAATCATCAGCTGTGTTCAGCATCTGGCAAAGAAGCTAATGATATCTTGCAAATCAACATGACAGGTATTGAGAAAAACACAAACACTGCCATTCTGCTACCATATAAACACTTGGTGAACTCACTTTATGAAAACTGCATGTAGTTCTGCTTCTTGCATCTCTGGAAGTGTAGGCTAGAATTAGAGAAGGAGATCAAAGGTATGGAGCAGCTGCTGTACAGGACTGATATGGCTGGGGCTCCTACGTTTGCAGAGAAAATGCTGATCAATGTTTACTAAATCATGAAGACAAAGCAATTTATCCACAGCTGGTGTTTGCATACAAGACCTAGTGGGTCCGTGATAAAAGGAGTAGAGGATCAGATGGAAAGAGGTAAAGGAAGACACTACTTTACATAGCAGGCAGTAGAATTTGCAGGCACAAATGCCTCTGTGAAAGCAGATGCTATCAGCAGGTTGGCATGTGAATTAGATTCTGGGACAACAGGCATACGAAGACAGTTTGTCGGTGATAGTCCAAATATATCCAAGAGAGGATGAGGGCCACAGAGTGCTTGTGTTCCTCCTGGACACAGAATATTGTTCTCGATGGATGAGTGGTCTGGCTAAGGAGGGCATTCCCAGTATGTCCATGTGAAACAAAACAACAGTATAAGCATGATGAGCACTAGTACTGTTTCTTAATGCAAAAGGCTCAGCACTTTTTAATGTTAACTTTTTGGAATTAGAAGAGACCAAGAAATAAACCAGAAATCAAAACCTTTTGTGCAAGTTGCACCAATGTTATTGAATTAATGAAAAACCTTGGTTTTCCTTCACTGAGCTACAGAACAAAAATTAAATGGGAGATGCTAGTCTCAGAAAGTCTGATTTTCTTTAGCACAGAAGTTTCTGCATGACCATTGCAATCTAGGAACTGTGATCTGGGAAGATATTTCTACTGTTCTACTTTTATCTTGAATCTCTTCTCAGAGAAACACTTTAGAGTTGTGCTAACACACCTATAGTTACCATGGAGTGAACCCTAGTTAATATATCTTGTCCATCACTAATTGGAAACATCATTAACAAGAATTTGTCTTAAACTCTAGCCAAAATTAGGCACTTTGCTACCTTCTTGAATTCAGGATTCATAGCAACGAACCCTCTACTAAAAATAGCCTTTGAAAGAATGATTGCATATTGGAAGTGAAACACTTGAAAAATACATTTGAAACCAGAACATTCATTTCCCCTCAGGCTAATGGTTATAGTACTCATGTGGAAAGCAAGAGGAACTTACTCAGTTTCCTTAACAGCCTTAGGGAAGAGTTTTAGAGCATACTTTGTATATGCCTACCTCCTTTCTAAGCAAATTTTTTTTTAAAGATGTTTGCACAGGACGTAGGTGGCAAGGTTCTTGTAGCAGAGGAGCTGCAGGGGTGACCAGGGGCTACCCTGTGCTGCACAAAAATTTGTTGCACACTTTGATTCTACAGTAGACAAGCACCAGGACACAGCTCAACCTGTCAGCTGTGCTGGTGGTTCCTCTATGAAAAACATATTTAAGAAAGGGCAGAAGACTGTGGACAAAGAGAAGGGGTAACAAAAGACATGGGAAACAGCAAGAGGGAATAACCAAGGTCACGGGAGGAGGAAATGCTCCATAGCAGAGAAGACCTTCCCTACTGTCATGATAAAAAGGGACAGTGGCCTGTGGAAGGTCCAAGCAGGAGCATGTACACCTCAGAAGAGACTGTAGTGCAGGGGTAAACCCTCATCAGAGCATATATTTCCTGAAAAAACTGCAGCCCTTGGAGGGCTCACACTGGAGCAGATACTCCCAAAGGAACTGCAGCTTGTGGAGGACCTGCACTAGAGAAGAAGGGAGAGAAGGATGGAGCAGTAGGTAGAAACCTTTAGTCCTGACCATGACCCCCCCCCTTGTGCTGCCTGTTGCCTTACTGAAGGGACAGACCATAATCTGCAGTGATAATGGGGGCAAGAGAGGAGCTTGGAGTGGAGATGGGTATGGGTATGAAGTTGAGCCTGGGAAAGGAAAGATGTTTTCCTTCAGTGGGCAAATGTTTCTTTAGTTTTTGTTACTCACTACTTTATTCAGTAATTGAATATTTATTTTAATTGTCAATAAATTACCTTAATTCCCCCAAGCTGAGTCTGGTTTACACGTGCTGGTAATTAATAAGTGACCTCCCTGTCTTTATCTCAACCCACACATTTTCTCACTCTTGTTTTTCTTGTTTCCCTCACCCCAGCAAGCAGATAAGTGCAGCTTTGGCTGCTAGCCAGGGCTAACCCATTATATATGATTATATCCTTCTTATAGAAATATTGGAAACTCTCCTAAGGATGGTAAGAAGATCCAGTTTGTCTTTCCAAAAGCAGTAGAAAAAGATCAGCATAATGATAACATGACTTCCTTTACTTTTTTCTTTAGGTGTCAGCTAGGATTTCAACAGAGTAGACAGCCCAAGAATTCTGGAAGAATAAATTAATAAATGGGAAGATAAAGCCTATTATGTATTAAAGATTACTTTCTATCCTAGGTTTCACTGTTTAAAACCTACAAAATTTTGTGAGCAGGGAATTCCACAGATGTACTAAATTCTCTTTTACAACAGACTAAGAAATTATCTTCAGTGATTTAAAGTCTCTTGAAGCAAATAATTTCTATTGTGTAAGTAAAGTTATACATATGCTTAGAACTCATATTAACATCCTAAAGTAAAAAGTTCTTTACAAACTTCTGAATAAAACTGAACACTTTTTTTTTTTTTTTTGACAAAGGAAATAACACAGAGCAAAAGTAAACTCCTTAACAAACTGAAGGATTACAGGGGATGTGAAATATCATAACCATTTAAAAAACAGACAAGCATAAGTCATCTCAAACTGATATTATAGGTGAAGAGGATACTTTAAGGTATCTTTGTAACGACTAGGCAGATACTCAGGTTGCTAATAATTTGTTTACTCCCTTCTATGTCAGTCTCTGTGGCTTTTTAAAAATGCTCTTATGAATCTTCCTAAGCTGGTTGTAAGATAAGTAAAAATCCTCCAAATAGCCTCAATTAGAAAGGAACTAAAAAAACCCAACAATGGTTGTAATTTGTTTGTGCAAGGACTAGTTTGTCTTCATTTAGAGAAACTCTTTTTAATCACAAAAAATTGCTGACACGACACCTAGTTCCACAATTCCATAGAAACTCTGTGTCAGTAGAAAATAATTTGTAACTTAATTAACCTAAATTTCAGGATCACTCAGCTGGTTTAGTTGAATCAGATGAAAAAATACTGCATATATTCTTTGTAAATGAGGATGATAAATCTCCATAAAATGTAGATATCCTCTTACCTTACTGTAAAATGTCTTAAGATCATAAAGCATTGACTACTCTATCACATCAGTGATGAAGTGCATCTGGATTTTTAAGGGGATTCTACCTGTTATTAAGTGCTATCAGGGCTTATTCAAAATTAGTTTTATGATATTAATTTAATAATTCTAAAATGCATATGTTCAGAACTCTATGGTTGGGGATTAAAGAAAATTAAAATGAATTGATACTATTAAGAAACTTTTCTGAAGAAGTATTGAGAGAGATATTTTGTACAAACTGATTCCCTAGAGTGGAAAAAATTACCTCTTGGATTTTTATTACAACAAGACTTTCACCTTAAAGGAGCAGAAGAGATACTAAAATAGATTTGTGATATTTCAGTAATTTGTATCTATACTGACAAGGCAAATATTCCCAATATTCTGGAGACACTAGTGGAAAAATAGAAGTCAATACTTTGGCAAACAGATTCTGCTCTTTGTTTACCATTAAACAGTCTTGTCAGAATATCTGTGTTATGCATTTAGTTGCTGGGACTGAAGACAACCTTTTCAGCCTCTCTTTGCAAGTTCAACTCTAAATACTTGAATGGAAATATTAACTCAAAACTCCACAAAATAAATCAATAAGAAAGATTAAATCACTTTCTCTTATTGAACTCGCTTTGGTAAATCGTAACTGGGTTTTTTTCCACATTATCCAGCAAGTGTCAGAGAAGGTAATGGAAATGAACTGATCATGGAGCCATACATTCTACTGTATACATCATCTACCACATGCAAGACAATATTGAGTATGTTAGACAATGGGCTAGATCTAGATAAGAGCACCTGAGCTACTCCTTCAACAATGCTTGAATCTTCACTGGGAGTGTGGTCAAACACCAGAACAAGCTCTCCAAGGAGGCAGTTATGGCCCCACAGTCCTGGAGTGTTTGGTCAACACTGGAATCAGGAGTTGATCTCAATAATCCTCATGGATCCCTTCCAACTCAGGATATTCCATAATTCTACAATTTAATTCACAAATTAATACAAGAAACAGTCTTGTTTCTCCTCCCTTCCTCCTTTTAGGTGAACCAGATACAAAAAAGCTGTACTGAAATAATTTTTAAGGTTTGAACACAGATAAGATGTTACTATGTCAGCTGATACTGTCAACATCAATGTGCTGGATTAAATCACTTTTAAAGTGTTTCATTTCAGCTATTCAGCCCTCTCATATTAAATTCAGCTCTGATAAATATCGTTGAACAAGTTTCTGAGTTATGAGGCTGTACAGAGAACAATGTCCCCTTCCAAAGGAGTTTTAAGATGTTCTTGACATGCTTCAGGGTACACTTTGTTTACCCTCCAGCAGCTAGAGCTTCAAGTTAGAAGATATTACTTATTTATTAGATCATTAATACCTTACAGCACATCATGCTACTTCAAAAGAAAAAAAAATATTATGTTCAATTTCAAATATATTTTTTTAGATTGCTTATCCAGCCTCAGTTCATTATACATGGCAAAGAAATACACTTTCTATTTTGCTTAACTTTTTTTTTCTTTTAACTTCCCAGGAAATACAGTTGTGTCTATTATTTCTTTGGAAGAAAGTTGTCACTGGCATTAAGACTTTCTTCTTGTTTGAGTAGAAGGACTCAGACTTGTACTACAGAGGATTCATTGGGATTTTATATTATCTCTTCCAGCTCTCATATTGCTTTCAAAAATGTTATCTCTATCATTTAAGTCTGACAGTTTAAATAGACTGTTTCTTTCTGGACCAGTGTTCCCATGTATTTTATGTGAAATATAGAGATACTGATCCTCTTCCATGTGGAAAAATATATATATATATTTTACTAGCCTATTATCTGTAACTCTCATCGATGTGTACAAATATTTAATTTCACCAGCAGATATTGGTTTTGTGGCATGGAATCTTATTTACTCTTAGCAGGTTAGGATGTCAGGAATGTTTAGAAGTATTTTATTTATAAATACATATACACCTATATAAGTTTAACATGCTAACACACATTTCTGTTAAGGCTATTGAGTCACTTTTCCTTCCAGAATAATAAAAATCAAAATATTTCTTTGGTGTGTGAACAGAAATGCGATTTGAAATAGAACTATTCTATTTTAGGGTTTCTGAAGAAATATTAAGCTTCAGAGACTTACCAAATGACCTGTCACAACAACTTGGTCTTTTAGTTCTAAATTTCAGTGGGCCTTCGTCTCCTTATAATATTCAATTCAGATATCCCTGTCAAACAAGCAGCTGGTTATCACAGTATTCTGTGCTGAATGAGGAACTTGGTTGTAATAGGAAAATCAGCTGCACAGATAATATGTGTATACTTCAATTAAACATATGATGTTCACTGCAGTAATAGAACAAGTACTAAAAAAGACCCAAACAGACCACAAAACCAAACAAAGAAACAACTGAATTTTGACATTTGGATGCCCCAGCTGGGAGAAGTGGTGCTTTAACTTTTCTCTAGTCATATAATCTTCAAGCTTATTCCTCACTGAATCCCCAGGAGACCTGGTTTAGAAAGGAATGTTCAAATATGCCATACATAAATCTCTCTAAAAGCACATCAGTGCTAGCAGGACTAAACAAAGCTATATATGCCTCTCAGTTATTGTTAATCTTTTGTTTCTGTTTCCAGATAGGAGGGGAGGAGGAAGCTGTATATCTCTTGCTGCTTATATAAGTAAGCACCAACTTCTGGCAAAACAAAAGAAGTCATTGTGGGCTGGGGGCACAGGGAGGAAGATGGATTCTCCAGGTGGTGCTCTCCCCATCAGTTGGAAAGGCTTTGCCTGGAGCTGATACACATGATCCTACTAAGAACTCAAGCAGGTTGGTGATGGCTCAAAATGTAACAATCAGTACAGACATGCCTGCAGCAATATGAGTGAAGGATAAAACAAACCAAACCAAAAACACCAGCCCACCCCCTTGCCAATGGAATAACGGGTATTATGAAGATTGTAAAATCATACTAATACTGAAAGAGGATCTAGGAAGGCACAGCTGGACTAAACATCTCTGGAATCCAGACATATACACCATGCCCAGGCAATGCCAATAACCTTGCAGAATTTGTGATTACAAAGTTATGTGGTCTACTTAAAAGAACCCAAACAAATCAAAACCAAAAAGTACCAGACAAGAATCTCAGGCCAATGTTACTACTGTTCTGTGAAAAGTTCAACTTTACTGTCAGGGGAATTTGGAGAAAAAAGGTCCAAAATACAGTAAGAGGAAAAAAGAGTTCAACAGCCTTCATTGCAACACTGGCACAGATCCTGTGGCAGGCAAACTGTTCATCACAGATGACTTCAATGTGTTGCTTTGGCAGCTGACATCTGGTATACAGCAATTGATCACAACAAAGCTGGCAAGATAAACAACAGTGAACTTATGTTGTTCAATAATTCGCTGGATTATAAGAAAGAGCTTGTACTCATCACCAATCTGACAAGTCATGTTGGGAACATCAATATTTATAAGCAGGTGGATTTCACTGTGAGTGACTTTGTGTCTCAGATCAAGACATGGCACCATATAGTAAAATCTACAGGATAATTACCTACAATTCTAATCTTGACATGACTGTCGACATGAATGCATTGTTGCTGTCACAAAAATCTTGCCAAATTTAATTTGCATAACTATGGAGAAAGCTCACCAACTGGAAAGTATTTTATGTAGGGAATTCATATCGGGTTTTTGCTTTGTTTCTGTGTTGGGTTTTTTTTTTTACTAACACACATCTCCACAAAGCAGAACATGTTGCTTATAAAGATGCATGACATACTTTCCCAGAGAGATCAAACTGACTGGAAAAAAGGAGGTGTAATGGATTTACAGTGGCGAATTCTGAAGCTGCAGAGTGTTGACTTCAAGAACAGATACTTTCAACATAACATCTGACATTGATATACATCAGAAAATTGTCAATGACATAATCACAGCCCCTTTTATACAAAGAAACCACACTGTTAATAATGTTCTTGTTAATGACATGTTGTAAGCATGTGAGCTGCAAAAGGTTGCCATGGACAGCACAGCTGAGCCTTATGAAACAAAAGAATCCAATGTGCTTGTCTGCCCAAGGTAATCTATGTACTGGAGAGTAATATCTCTCTTGCTCACCTGCCAATCTCACTGCCTCATTTATAAACCATTTAACTTGTGTGAATCAATAATTTTTATATATATGTGTGTGGTTGCTGCTTTATATCCTGTTACATGATTTGCTATGTCTGATATCTTCTATGACTTGGTCAGCTCATTCTGTTATCTAACCAGTTTGCTTGTCCAAGTTTATTTTTCCATGCTATAAAATACCACCTACAAAAAGTCTGCTTTACTGTAAGTAGGAAGAATGCTTAAAAATAAAAGATTTTCATAGCAGTTTTAGTTTTGATCAGTTCAGTTGTTTTCTAAGTTTCATCACAGTCTGTTCAGTTTACTAAATTCTTATTAATATCACAGATTTATCCATAAAGAAAACATTGGGGGGGGAAGTCTTCTATTACAAGGTATTTTAAGTGCTCTCAAAATCTGAACTGAAAATAACTCTACTATGCATTTATTCAATATCATTTATCTGAAAGAGGTGCTGTTAGGTTAATCATCTGTCTTACAAGTCTTTTCATACTTCTGGAGAAAAAGTCATATCAGGTATTAGGTGATAAATTAGAATATTTAAAACATGTTATGATGTTTATCTTTTATTTTAACCCCAGCATATCTTTTAAAAAGACCAAAAAATGCTAAGGAACCAAGGAGGAAATGATAGTGTGCAAAATAAGAAGTTTCAGATTTAAAAGATAGGTGAATATTCTTAATTTCCTGTTTAAAAGTGAATGGCATAACCAGCCAGTTTAGAAGAGGTTAAATGTTCATGTTCTATCAGGTAAGACATTATTCAGATTCATAACCATTAGGAAGAAATCCCTTGTATAGAGGGCCAACAATAAGATCTTTCAGAAGTCCATAGTTCATTTTAAAACATCATTCCCTCGCTATTCATTACTATTGTGCACCAGAGCTTTTCATCAGAGACAAGATTCCAGGAATTAATACAAAGCTATCATGTAAAGAAAGAATTGGGTCAAATTTTTCCCTTTTTTTTTGCAATAGTCTTGAAAAGATGGGATGATGCAGAAGCAATGAATCAACTTTCAGGTACACAGTAACACTAAAGTGTACGTAACAAATACTATTAACAATTTTCCTCGTGTAAATTAAGGCACTTATCTGAACCAGTGCACCTTCTGAGCCGGGGGGGGGATGACACACAAAACAGAAAAGAAAGAAATCAAAGCCTGTAGTGTAGTCACTTGTTTAAATTAACCAATAGAATATGAAATAACTCCACAAATTCCAAAATCTGGATCAGATCTAAAGATATTTTCCAGTCAGATTACTGCAGGACATGCAAAATATACTGCTAAAGAGCTTCAACTGGTCAGGAATTACATATCATTTTTCAGGGGATTATAGTACAGTCCTTAATTATCCTTTTAATATGGGGATGAAAATAAGTGTGAAAGGGTACTTTAAGGACAATGCTTACAGTAGACTCCTTATTACTGAACTGTCTTAAGTGACATAGTCAGTAAAATAATCACAGGCAAGTAACTGTTGGGACAATAAATTACTGTCAGGACATTTGGTAACACTGTATGTCACAATCCTCCTTCGTGACTTCTCAATATAGAAATGCATATTATCTTATCTGAAAATGCAGAGAACTTGAGACAAATATTTTTTAAACCATCAATCAAAGGAAGAATTGGAAAACAGTTTAATAAAAGACCTGTATAAATCTCCTAGGTTTATCTTCTTGATACTGTTACTGTTGAATGAAAAATGGATGTGGATTTTTTTTTGGTTAATCTTACAAAAAACAATTCAATTTGAAAAACATCTGAGATTTATTGAGCTTACAAAAAAGGTATTCTCCAAATGCAAAGAGAAATTTAGTAACAATACTGTAATTGTCCTAAAGCTGGAAAAGTAGTAACAGATGCAAGAAGGAATGAGGGTTTCACACAATATATGACAGAGTTTGAATTCTGTCCTACTGGTCTATAATAGTTAATTTAAATTAATTAATTTTAGTGAATGAAGCAGTTGATTATAGAAAGTGACATACATATCCACTTTATCCTCCCTCGTAGACAGCAGTTCAACTCACAAGTCAGACTTGCTTAGGTCTTTTCCAAGCAATACTAATTGCTCACTGAATATTCATTAAAAAGCCCTCGTATTGGGCCATGTTAAGGTTGTATATTTGCTACTGGAGGTTTCTGTACAGTGCACATTGTTCTGACAATTCATTTAGCCACTTGAAGCCTTGAGGAAATCTGATGAAATACTATATTGCACTGAGAAGTGTTGCACTGAAACACAGCCAAAATTAGCTGATTAAACCAGAAGTATTCATAAACATTCAGGTTAAACAGCATATAATTTACAGAGGAGTTGTGAACCAATAGGGCAGCCCTTATAAATCTGCTATTCCTTGTGCACCTGCAGATCCCCAAAGTGCAGAAGCCACCCACAACGCTGGTTGAAGTGCCACCTATGGAGCTTTTCATGGACAATTACCTGAATCCCTGAGGTTAGAGCATGCCGAAAACATCTGACCAGGTGTAGGTGAGTCACGAAATGCATCCTCACTGCCTTTTGTCTTGCAACATAGGCACAAAAACTGATGGTGGTTTTTTTGCCTTATTCGGTATCTCAGAAGCCAACTGACTCGATACACTATCTCAGCCAGTGAGTATTTAAATTCACTGAATTTATCTTGCTAGGGAAATTTCTAACTAAGTAGTGAGAGATTAGAACCAGAGGAGCATCCAAGGTAGTTCATTGTAGAGCAAAGAAGGCAAAATTTCTGCTGTTAGAAAAAAGTGTATGGTCAAGGTAGCACAGGGCACACAGCAGGGAAAAAAGGTACTGCTCAGGGAAGATCCCCCTCTCAAGATTTACTTTGGATATTTATCCAGCGGTGG